>LOJH01016715.1:0-13182 GCA_001685095.1 Ellobius talpinus
TCCCCAATCTGGGCTTCTGTCCCTTGCCTGACAATAATTCACAGCAAAGAGACATAGGACCATCACATTGCACATGTATTAGACTTGCAGATGCAGTGACCAGCTTTTAAGCTTCATCCCTACCCAGAAATGTTTTGAGTCCTTCCTTGGTCTTCTTGGGGAAGGCTGGGGAGTTTGGGTACCCAGAGTTAGAGACCCCTTCCAAATAGAACTGGCTTTATCTTCCCCTTCTTGGTTTATCAAAAGTCATTGAAATCTCCTGAGGTTGTCTGTACGCCAGGCTACATATGAGGTACCACAAGATCAGAAAGCTAAAACACGGATCCTTCCCCCAAGGAGCTTGGGTCTAGTGGAGTCCTGGGAAGTCCAAGTTGACTGGTGTGCATGCTGACTCCACACGAAATCTCTCAGATAAGCCTGAGGTTTTTCTAGAGTGGCAGGACATTAAGTGTTGAGTTGGACTTTGGGGATAAAGACTGACAGTGGTCTTCAGAAAGCAAGGTGGAGGGACCAGAAACAGAACACCTCAACCTTCCTAATGCTGCAACCTTTTAGTACAGCTCCTCATGTTGTGCTGACCCCCACCTATAAAATTATTTTCATTGCCGGGCACTGGTGGCGCATGCCTTTAATCCCAACACTCGGGAGTCAGAGGCAGGCGGATCTCTGTGAGTTCGAAGCCAGTCTGGTCTACAAGACCTAGTTCCAGGACAGGTTCCAAAGCTACAGAGAAACCCTGTCTCGAAAAACTAAAAAAAAAAGAAAAAAATTATTTTCATTGCTACTTCATAACTCTAACTTTTATGATGTTATAAATCATGACGTAAATCATAATTTTAATTGTTCTAATGTTATGCATCATGATGTAAAAATCTGTATTTTCCAGTGTTCTTAGGCAATGCCTGTGAAAGGGTTGTTGGTGCCCCAAAGGGGTCACAGCCTACAAGTTGCAAACTGCTAGTGGGTAGCCTTGGCTTGACAAGCAGCATAGGCGAGGGATGACTAGCCTGT
This sequence comes from Ellobius talpinus, assembly GCA_001685095.1. Lineage (NCBI taxonomy): Eukaryota > Metazoa > Chordata > Mammalia > Rodentia > Cricetidae > Ellobius > Ellobius talpinus. Next base: position 1,012 of record LOJH01016715.1, read on the forward strand.
GTTTCTTGCCTGGGTCTGGACCAGTGGGTGCCCATTGACCCCAGATAAACCTGCGAGTGAGAGTTCACACCCTCCAGCCTGGTTACCCAGAAGCCCTCAGCCCATCTCTGGGAAGCACTTGTGCCCCTTCCTCCTGCGCATTCCCTTTTCTCAACCAAGCTCTGGGGGTGAGGTGAGACTTAGGCTGATGCCATCCGACGGGGTGTGGGTCTTTTCTGCAGGGTCCCAGGGGCCTGTTATGACATCCCCCTTCCTTGCCTACGTGTCCTTCCCTCATCCACATTTTCGGACCCCAAGCATTGCCTGATTGGCTTCAGCTGTGGGTTCTGAAGCTTGACCTGAAATCAGTGACCCTTGTCACGAGCAGGCAGGGCCTCTCCTGGCAAGGACTCCAGATCTGAAATGTCCATCTCAGACACACCTGCAAAGTCACATTCCAGCCTGCAGGTCACAGGATCACCGGGGGCGCTCTCTTCAGGGCTCTGAACTGTGGAAAATCCTGCAGAGAGAGAGACATCAGGTTCACAGATGGGGACAGCCTCCTCTTCAGGACAAAGCCTAGTCCCCTTGCCCCTTCAGAGAGGCTCTCTGGGGTATAAGTGGTGACAAAGGACAGAGTTTCAGGCAGCAACCAGTCCCCTATCAACGCAGCAGATAATTCTGTTCTGGGATATTCCACAAAGATCTAAGAACTGACAAGCATCAACCTCTCTCCCAGAGCCTGTCTCAGTTTCCACAGCTATATGCAAGGCTGTTCCTTTGGCTGTTATCCTGAATTGAGTTCTTTGTATATGCTACCTTGTCCAGACTTCACAGATGCCCCAGGAGGAGGCACTATCTAAACTTTATTTTACAACCAAGGGGCCTGAGGTCTGGGGTAGAAGGGGTGCCGGGCATGTACCCGAAGTCTCCTTGACTGGCAAGGGGCAGATAAGGCTGTGTTCTACATGAACAGGATTAAACAGTATTTCTCCAAGTATCTCACCAACTCAAGGTGTGGGCATCATTACTCTTATTTCACCAGGAGAGAGGCTGGTCTTGCCATGAGAAAGGACTTCCTGTGCTCCACAGGGAATGGTGTTGAGGCCAGCACCAAGACCAGACCCTCCAACCTTATTCTGGCTCCTTCCCCAAGAATGCAAGTGCCCCCTGCCCCAAGCCACAGCTGGCAGGGGATCATTCTCACAGTACAGATGTCTGGACCTCACAGAACACATGTTGGCCTATGGAGGACGAAGGGACAGCGTTGTGGGGAGCTGTCTCTGTCACACTGAACAGGGGACCCCTAAGTGACAGTTCTTAAAAGGAATCACTGAAGCAGAGGGCCTTATTGAGGATGACTTGGGCAACTTGTCTGCTCCTCTGTGAGAACACAGGTACAATGGCTCTGTTGTGCCGGGTAGGAAGGCTACCCCAGTTCCTGGAGCCAGAGCCATGGTGTTAGCTCCTGTGCTGGGACTTCATTCACATTTTTTCATGTGGCTTTGTTATGATTTCTGCTATATTGTAGGTTGAATCTCTAGCTAGGTATGGACTAGGCCAGTAGTCGACCACAGAACTCTATCCTCAGCCCTGTTTTTGCTTCACCTTAAACCTGGGTTCTGTTTTTGATTTTTAGACAGGCTCTCAATAGATTGCCCAGGCTAGCCTTGAACTCACTCTGTAGCCCCAGTCAGACTTTGAATTCAAGATCCATCTGGCTCACCCTCCCCCCCAAGTACCTAGGATTACAGGTCCGCGTGACCCAACTAGGTGAGGTGTTTCAAGACTCCCGGGTAATGGGAGGCTGCAGCTGCAAAAAGCAGAGAGCTTATTAGGCCCAGCGCTCTACCCCTGGGTGACTAGGCACCCCTCCAGCCACAGCAGCTAGTTAGCTTTGTTTCCTCAGTGTCTCAGAAACACCAAAGAGTAGCTGAGGAGGAACTCTTAGCTCAGTGAACTCTAAGGCAATGTTTCTGGGGTGAGCTGGGTGATGGAGAGGGAGGAGTTGGTGAATGCAGAAAGTCATGTTCATCCTCCCCAGAGAAGGGGACTAAGTGGGTCTCAAAGGACCCCTAAAGATAGCCTGCGTCTACCCCTTCATGGTTATTGCTCTTAGCCTGGTCTAAAACAAGCCCAGGGAAGGGGTCCAACACAGGACAGCCCCCATCAACAGAGAACAAATGGTTCTCTGCAAGGGTCAGAGGAAACCCAGGGCTCTGGAACAGGAGCCCCTCTTCTGGGCCTTCTTCAGGCCAGCCCAGGACAGAAAGAATGTATCTAGAAGGTGGGGGCAGGCCTCCTTCCCTCAATGCCCTCCGAATCCCAAGTGCTTGTCTTCTGGCTGTCTTCTCCTTGTCCCTACAGGGTTACTCAGCCTCAGCAGGCACACAGGCAGGCGAGTCTCCTCTGTGAATGTGAGGAAGAATTTAGCTTAGGGCAGCGGAACTAAGGCGTGTAGGGACCCATGGGAAGATAAGGTCATCTCAAATGATAGAGGGGACCTTGAGAGTGAGAATGGTCCCCTCCCCTGTATCTTTACTCCTTGCTGGATGTAATACTTGAAGCAAGTCCCACATGACCCCAGCTTTGCCTGTGAAGTAGGGCCGGGAAGACTTCAAGAGTCTTAAGAGTTCATTCTCACTGGAACATACCTGACCTCCCTTCCCAGCATCCTCCAGGATTAAGCCTTTGTCCCCACTTCACCCCATGGTGTCCAGGCCCTGGAAGGACTTCCTCTGTAGTCTGTCCCAAGAATAGAGTTCTACACAGGACCTCCAAATCACCCTTTTCTGGAGAGAGTGATTCTGGCTGTGGACAAGGTCCAGCTTATCAACAGAGGGAGGCCACGGCTCCAGCCCTTGGGACTGCTGGAATGCAGGCCCCTCCCACCGGAAAGGGAAGGGGAGAATCTTTAGGCTGTCAGCTCCTACAGTAGCCCCGGACTCAGGAGACAGTATGGTGCTAGGAATCGGCCGACCCTAGTCAACGCCTTCTGACCAGGCGGCCAGGAGGATCGCTGCAGAGAGCATCTCCTCAGTCACAGCCAACCCAGGGTGTGAACAAATGACCAGCCCTGCCATCCAGACTCTGGAATGGCTCCGCGGATCCCAAGGCCCTGGCAACTGACATTTTGCTGACAGGCCATTCTTCATAATCCCACCCAGAGATCCCAGTCTCTTGAGCCTTCCTGGTGGTTATGAAGTCAGAAGGCTTAGGAAGCATTGTAAGGACCCGTGGATCCCACCCTAACACCTCACTCCACCTCATGCTTAAGACAGGGGTAGGGGTGGCTCACTGTGGCTTTATTGAAAAATAAAGGCTCAAATGAGCATTAGACATAGCAAATTCTAGAAAGCTCTGGGGTCCTCCAGATTCCTTGAGAACTGGTATTGCCACCCAAACTTTCCCTATTCCAGACGAGATAAGGTAGAGCCAGAGAACAAGAGGAGATGGGGCGTGCAAAGCCAGGCCCCCGACTCCCTCCCTCACTCACCTCACACCCCACATGGTCATTTCTCCATCCACCTGGTTGCTACAAGCATCTTCAATGCTTCAGGAACTGTCCTGGACACCAGAGACTCAGCCCAGGAAAAGGTGCCCCCTGTACTCCGGATATCTACTTGTCAGGGGAGGCAGAGCCTGGAAACTACATCATGCAAATATAGAAATACTAAATTGTGTCAATCTTTGGCTGGCTCAGCAGAGAAGGGTGATTACCACAAAACCTGATGACTACCTACTTGATAGAAGGAGAGAATCAACTACCACAAGTTGCCCTTTGACCTTCATCCATCAACCATATGTGTATGTGTGGTTGCATGCACACACATGCACGCATACATTCACATGCACATGCGAGTGCATGCACACGCATTCACACACCCCTATATAGGTGTGTGAAAAAATTATATTTAAAGTAAAACTGTTCAAGATCACTCTGTACAAGAGGGGAGATGGGTTGTAGGGCTATAGTCCATAACTTACAAGGAAGAACTGTGACTGGACCAGGTGACATCAAGCGAGGGGTGGTCATGGGCAGATTGAGGCAGTTTGGACAGCAGAGTGGATAGGACTTGCTGATGGAAAGGATATCCGTGTTGGGGAAAGGGAACAGTCTGTGGGAGTCAGAAGGAAATAGAACAAGCAGGCCTGACCCTGGGTCTTTGATGTGAGCAACCGGTGGAGGCTGATCACTTATCAGATGCAAAATGAAGCTGGAGCGTAACAGGTTTTGTGAAAGAGATTCAAGGCTGCTGCTGGAGACGTCCTGATTAATCTTGAGACAAGCCGGGGAAGGCAAGGCTGCCACTAAAAGGAGAAATCAAAGCTAAGACAGAAACCCGTGAGATAGGAATAATACTGAAAGTCAGGTGCCGCGTGAGACCAGCTGGGGACAGCAGCGTGTCCCAGCCTTCCTGTGACAGTGGAAGATCAGCGAGAATGGCCTGAGGGCAGAGGGCGTGCTGGTGCACATGCCCCCAATCTTCCAGCCAGGAGAGGCAGAAGGACTGGTAGCTGGAGTCCAGCCTGGACTACCTAGAGAAACAGTCTGGGGAACCGCAGGCTGGGGGTGTGGTTTAGTGACAAAGGGCTTGCCCAGGGTGGACAAGGCCTTGGCTGTGAGATGGGGGAAGGGAAGGAGGATGAGCTTGAGTACAGTGTTTTCCCAAAGGCCAGGAGGAGCATTCCACTAGAGAGAGCGGTCAGTCTTGCCCACAGCTGCCAGGAGGTCAAATCAGGAGACTATAAAGGCAGACTCAGTGGGTTTGCCACCATCATGGTCAAAGCGACATTGGCCATGGAGTGTCATGCTCTGCAGCTCCTTCCAGGCCCAAAGGAAAGGAAGGAGGGCTTGGGGGTGGGTGATCTTCTCTACTTGTAGATCCTGAATTGGAACATGGGCCATATTGAAGAGAGGCAGGGGTGGGACGTGGGGGGAAACAGCATGGCAGCCCCTCCTTTTCAAGCCTCCTGCAGAGGCCCAGGGGTAGTGATCCTTAGGTCTGTCATAGTCTATTATGAAAATGATGCCAAGGTCCAACAAGTATGTGGGCTGGGACACCCAGCCAGGGCTGGCAACTCAGCTTTTCCTATATAGCTCCCTCCCTTACAATCCTGCCAGCTCCATAACCTCCCACCTCCCCATCACTCCTGCCCTTTGACCCCTCCTGTCAGCTCCCGGCAGTCTTGGCCTCTGGCTCCCTCGTCTGAGAAAGCTGGTTTTTGTTTTGTTGTGTTGGGTTGGGTTTCCTCTTTGATCCTTGCATGCCTTTCATCTTTGGTCAGCTGCATCTTCAGCTGGGTCCCATGTCCTTTCCTCAGTCATTGTCAGATGCTCTTGGACCCTATGTCAGGCTGTCAGGGGCCGGAGGAGGGCTGAAAGAGTATCCCAGAGCCTTAGGGGGATATCAACCAGCAGGACAGGGGTGTGACGCTGCCTGGCTGGGACTTAGTTCAGCCCCAGTATATCGCTGGGGACCCAAGGATGTCTCTGGGAGCCATCAGTAAGAGACAGCCAGAAGGACGCTCTATTCTTCTCTGAGTGGAAAGATAGTTGAGAAGTGGGTATCAGAAATCCTGAAGAGGGAGTCCCTAGTAAAGCTAGCTGCCTCGATAGCACTTCCATGCCCACCTCAGAGAAGGGAAGAGCTCAGGACACCAGAGCTCTTTTCAGCCGAAAGTCCTGGGTGCTGCCCAAAGACAATGTGGGATCAAGGGAGAAAGCCTGGCCACTAGTGCTTGTTGTGTGCCCTCCATCACCCTAACCCAAAACGCTGATCTGATCTCCGAGATGTCATCCACAATATCCCGAGGGACCCATGAAGGACCCTTTCCTGACCCTTCAGGATTCTGTGCTCTGTCTGCCCCAGGCTGCTTTAGCAAGGCCTGGCCTGGTTCACAAACTAGAAGATATGAGCATAGGGGATCCAGCACCCAGACGTCATGGAGGCCCAGCTCACTCCCTGCATCCCTGACAGGGGGCTGTAGTAGTAATTAACTGCTCACACATCCCCAGGGTTATTTTAAGTCTCGTTCTTCCCGGGTTTATTTTTAAAGTAACATTGGCACGTGGCTGGCCGGCTGCCCTTCCCAGGTGCCTTTGCCAATTTGGGCCAAGAATGGAGCTGGGCAAGATGAGACCCTTCCCCTAGGGTCTCCCACTGAAAGCCTGGGGTTCCTGAGCCCCTTATTGGATGGTTTTCATTATACTAAAACCTAAACTCCTACCTAGGGCAGCAGCAGGCAGGCAGGCAGGGACCAGACCCTGGGAAGTTTCCATACCAGGCATAGCGTGACCTTGACCAAGCCGCATCACCATCAGAGCGCAGCCTCCTTGGTTCTCAGAGGGCTGAGCGATAGTGACACATGTCTTACTTGCTGTCAAAACACTCAAGAGTGAGCCATAAACAAAGAGGGGATGCGGTGATCAACTCCCTTGTGAGCAGACTGCCCACCACCCTCCCACTGAGATCCCTCTCAGTATCCGCCCCGCCCCTGCCCCTGGAGGAGTGTGTTCTGGGTCTCCCCTCATCCACCTGCTCAGAGACCTTCTCTCTCGTTTCCCACTCTCAGATGCTTGGAGACAGTATAAAGAGATGGTCCCTCTCCACTGTGCACTTGCTGTGTGACCTTGAGCGAGCACTTGACCTCTCTGTGGCTTAGTCGCCCCATCTTTAAATGGGGATAATAATAGTCTCCACTGAATAGGATTGCTCGAAGATTAAATGAGGTACATATATTAGCTTTCTCAGAGCAGTGCCTGGCACGTAGTAAGCGCTGTATAAATGTTAACTAGTATTGTTTTGAACTGGGGAGGAGGAATGATGACAGAAGCATTTAATCATTTGAATAAAGTCAAGTGCAGAGAAAGTCAGCTTGCCTGTATTCCACCCTGGGACTCGGGAAAGGGAAGCAAGGAGCCAGAGCAGCTTTAAGGAGCAGCTGGAGAGGGCCCCGTCCTGGGGAGGCTGCCTAGGTTGGAGTTCTTGGCACCATAAAAAGCAAGCTTGGGACACATGGGTGTAACTAGGCTGCGTGACTAGACCATGGAAGCCAGGAAGTCGCTCCTGTTAGATTCTGGCTAGGCACCTGTCGTCTGTTCTGGGCTGTGAACAGGATGTAGATGGATGGCCAGGAAGACAGGTGGCTGGCTGGTGGAAGTCATTGGGAAGGCCAGGAAAGCAGGGGGTCAGAGAGAGTGGTAAGTCTGGGTGAGACGGGCTGAGGAATGAATGTGTACTCTCTGGGCTCTTGGTTAAAGGTGATGTCTCCAAGCAGCAACAGCAAAGGAAAAGCCCTGTGGTCTCATTCTTCATAGGAGCATTTCCAGTGGGGTATAGGGGTGACTGAAGTGTGTGTCCATACAGACTGGAGCCTCTAAGTAGAGTCCTGTCTCCTTGGAGAGGGAGAGAGAACTTACAAGAGGAAGAAGCTCCAAGCCCTCATCCCTTCATGGCCTTCAAGTAGAGGTAATGGGGTGGGGCAGCAACTGCAGTGGTTCCAAAAACCACTCCCTTATTGCTGCACAGCTTCTCTGAGAGTGGTCACCCTATAACTCATCTGATTCTTCCACTGGGCCCTTGATGGTGGATAGAGTCATGCTACGAGGTCACGTGGAGGCGGCCAATGTGCGGTAGTGTGTATGTGCATGTGCTCATGTGCACACACGGGTGTAAGTGTGTGTGTGTGTGTATGCAGGCACTACGTGCATGAGTGAACATTGAGGGCGAAGCCCCCACATCTGCAGACTGGCTCAGGGGAAAGAAGGTTCCATCAGCTGCTGCAGGCCGAAGTCCCTGTTGCCTAGAGTCCCTCTTCTCCCAGGCGCAATGCCAGCCTCCACCATCTGAGCTCCTGAGCCCTGGGGAGGGTGCTGAGCCTAAGAAAAGCCTCCCTTCACAGCTCCTGGCATCTGCTCCAACATTCCCTGCCAGCCCAGTGCTGTCTGGGCCACTAGCCATGACCAGGAAGGAAAGCAGGGAGCAGGTGATGGAGAAAGGATGCCCCAAGGCCTCTCCCCATCCCCAGGCCATCCATCAAGACTGGCCTCCATGCATCTGCTGGGCTTCTGCCATAGACACTGGGTGCAGTGGGCCAGCAGGAGAAGGACCTGCTTCTACCCACATTGCAATGCCTGGCAGAGAATGGGGAAGACAGAGGGTGCCCTTCTATCAGCTAAGGGACAGGGAAAGGTGTGCCAGGAGAAGCAGCCCCATATCTAATCCAAGAGGACAGAGGCAATCCAGGAGGGAACTCCAGCCTGTAGCCACACCGCGAGCAAGCGCTCAGGGGAAGAGCAATGCTCAGAGGCGAAGTTGGCGGGGAACCCTTGGTTCAGAATAGCCTGGAGGTTTTTGAGATTTGGGAAGTAGCCAGTCCAGATAGGGGTGTGTTGGATCCTAGATTTACACCCTGTGCTCTGGACCTGGACCCTTTCACTGTCTTGTGTAAATTCAGGGGATAAGGAAGATTTCGGAGGATGGAGTGGCAACTCCGAACTGTGCTGGAAAAAAAGTACAGACACACTAATAACTTCTGTGTCTGAAGATTCTCCAGCATACACACACCAGGCCTTGAACTAGATACTTTCCATTTAGCCTTTCAAAGCCCAAGGTCACTCAGTTGCCTCATCAGATTGGACCAAAGATGTCATAGGTGTGGCAGGAGAAGCAGCTGTACTCCCATGGGAGAGAGGCTGAACTTTCCGAGACTCCTGTCCCTAGCTGTAGAACTGACACTGTCCCAGCCCAGGGGTTTTGCAGGGCTACAGTGCTGAGTGGGACTAGAATGTTCCAGCCCCATTGTACTGTACTACATACACCCAGTATGGGGCTCCAGAAATCTGGCTAGGCCCTTCTGTTGCATTCACCATGCAGGGCACCCTGGATGTCGTGTGTAGGGCTGGGCATCCCATATGCAGGGCCTGGGACTTAGATAGTGCCTCTTTGGAGCAAGGCAAGTAACGGGACTTCTGCAAACAAGCAATAACTTTTAGCCAGGGTCAAAGCGCATCTGAGCCAAGCCACTCCCTCCAGTCTCCAGGATGAGCTACCCCTGTCTCTAATTTGTTCAGCCAGGCCCTGGCTTCCTTCTCCACCACTCTGACTTGCTTATGCTTTTTGCCTCACCATGGTCTCAGGCAGGACTCATATCGTCACTGCCCTGCAGTTCAGCTCCCCAGAGCTTACCCAGCCCCTCAGTCCAGTTCTTGGGTGAGCCTAAGCCCTGGCAATTGTTCATATAGGTTGTGTATGTCCTCTTTGCTTTGGTGTTCTACCCTGTTTCCATTCACTGTGGCCTGGGCCAGGGTGAAGATAAAAAGAGAAACTGCTTTGACTGGAGCTGCTGTGGAAAGCAGCACCCCAAAGAGGTAGGAGAGAGCAGAAGCCCCACCAAGTCCACCACAGATGGCCGCTTCTAGCCCTGGCACTTACCCTCCACCTCCCCACCCTCACCTCCAGCACTGTCTGCCTTGGGACCATACTGAAACCTCTCAGGATGACCATAGAGAATTTTCAGGAGCTGCTCTCAGGAAGGAAAGGCCTCCAAGTTGTGAGATCCCCAGAGACAGAGACAGAGACAGGGACCAGGTTCAGAAGAGAAAGACTTTAGACAGGACAGTTTCTTCCAGAATCACATAATTTGAGCACCTACTGCACACATGGGTGCTATGACTCTCAGATCAAGTATTTCAACTATTGGGCTCTGTTGTGAGGGGCTTACACTCAAAGATCTGCTGGACAGGATATCTACATTCTATTGACAAGATAAAAGGTCCACGGGATACCCTAGGTAGTCAGACACCTGAAAGTGCCTGAACTAGGCTGAATCCTGATCTTGGTCACTTTTATATGATGACCTTGGGCCAGTAATATTTCACCTCTCTGAGTCTTCTGCAGTTTCCTCATCAGAACAGAGCTGGTACTAGCCAGTCAGAGAGTTGTGGTGAGGAGCAGAGGTGCTGAGAAAAGGTGCCTGCTTCCCTGGTGCTGTGACCATCACTCTCAAAGGCACCGAGAACAGAAGAGCCCGGACTTATAGTTTCATTTCTGTTGCCCTGAAAAAACAAAACAAAACAAAACAAACCCACACAACTTAAAGGACAAAGGTTTTATTTTGGCTCAGTTTCAGGTGACAGTCCGTTATTGCAGGGTCTTAGAGCAGCTGGCCACACCACACCCACAGTCCAGAGCAGAGAGAAATGAGAGCATGTATACCTGCTTGTCCTCAGCCCATTCTCTATGTTTATACAGTCTGGGATCCAAGCCCAGGGAATGGTGCCACCCACGATGTCTTCCCACCTCAACTGGAGGAATCAAGGCAGTCCCTCAAAGACACACCTGCAAGCCAACTTGATCTAGATGGTCCCTCAGGTAGACTCTTCCCAGGTAATTCTAGATCATGTTGTGTTGATAATTAAAATGAACCATCACTCCTAGACTGTGTTCTGGCCAGCAGGCTCCCTCCTTCCTCCCTCCCTCCTTCCCTCCCTTCCTTCCTACACTCCACCCTCTATATCCCCAGATATCTGTAGCCCCAGACTCCACAGAGAGGAAGCAGAATTCAGGTCATGCCTAGGCCCTAACCACCTCTCCAAACTCTTATGTGTTCAGCACCACAATATGTAGTGGCCCACCTGCCTCCTACAAGACAGAGAAGTAAAAGCAGCTTTAATCATGGTGGCACGACTTGCAGTGAGGAGTGACCATGTTAGCCACTGTCACCAAGAAAGGCTAAGTGCATGGGGAGTGGGGGGGGTAGGTTCTCAGGGACTGAGAGCAGGAGGACAGCCTCTTAGAAGAAAGCAATGTGGGAAGGTGGGACTCACAGAACCAAGCCCACATCAATGCAGGAGGGCTACTGAGCGAGGCCAGAGCAGGAGAGTGGTCTTCATGGACATTCCGTTCACCCCAAAATGTTCTACAAATTTGTTGTTTTTTAAATGGTAAGTAGCAGGATAAGCCAATCAAAATAACAAAAAAGGAAGCAAGAACAGAGAATGGCCTCAGACATTGACCTTGAACCAATATATAATGACATCCAAGACCGAGATGCTATGCACATGGGCCAGATTTCACCCTGATCTGGGTACTGCTTTCAGTGTCTAGAGCCACCTCCAGAGGCCACAGGAGCAGAAGATACAGCATTCCCAAACACTAGAGGTTGGCAAAGGTGCTGTGCCTTCCGACTCCCTGTCCTGGCTTCCTGGTCCTACCTTCAGAGGATGGATCCCCATCCCTGGCACAGACTTGGAACTTCGGAGGGCAGTTCTCTGCTTTTTGGTCTCCTCCCACCTGCACGCTGGCTAGTCTGTTCTCAAAAAGCACGACTTGGCTGTCCCATTTCTGCATCCTTCCTCAGCACTTAGCCGAGTGCCTGGTACAAAGTCAGAGGTGCTAAGGGAATGTTGGCTCAGCTAATCAATTACAGCAGGCGAAGAGGATGAAGCCATGCCTGTCACAGTCATTTTCCACCCGATGTTCTTGAGATTGGCAAAGTGTCACAACCTTCGGGGGTGCCTGCTTTCTGCCCAGTCTCCCCAAGTGCCCAAGTTTCCTCTGCCAGAGGTCAGTGTCTTTTCTGGGACTGATCCCGAGCTCCTCAACAATATCCACCTTCTGTTCTCTGACTCAGGCTGCTGGGGGGTCCTTGTTGGAGACCCAGTGCAGACTTGGGCCTAGTACAGGTGGGAAAGGCAGAGAGGGAGGAAGACCTGTTGTTAGAGATGATGCCTGCTGTTTGTCCATCCCTTGATGCTGCTTTCCCAGAAAGAGGAGAGTTCATGAAGGTCTCATTGAGATGTCCCATGGACCCTGATCCTTGACCCCGGAAGCCCAGGAGGTCATTAATATGAGAAACAAAAGTATAGTGTGTGGCCTGGGAAGAACTGGCTCTGTCACTGACCTGGCTGGCCTTGACAAATTATCCAACCCTTCAGCTTAGTCTCCTTCCCTGGAGATCCTGATCACTGCCTTCCATAATTTACCATCCATGATGCTAGCATCAGCTACTGGCCATGGTGCCAGGCCTGAATGCATCCCTTGACTGCCATTCACTAGTTGTGTGTGTAGGGGGGTGGAGGTAGGTGTTATGAAAATCTTCTCTGCCTCGGTTTTCTCATCTACAAAGTGAAGATCATCCATAGCTGGTAAAATTTCTGAGAAGATGAAGTAAAAAGTGTGTGTGTGT
>LOJH01016717.1:0-22667 GCA_001685095.1 Ellobius talpinus
CTTGGCTTCTCAGTCAGCTCTCCTTGTCAGCCATGTTCAGAGAGTCCGGAACCCCTACTTTTTTAAAATGTAAATCATCTGGACTGACAATGCTACCTCAAACCTCAATAGGAAAGAGAAGCCCTCTTCTAAGCTGCTCATGAGGGTTGTCCAAGAGACTCCCAAAACATTATAGACTATTGCTACTGCCCTTGGTTGCTCACCAGAGGTAGAAGCTAAGTCTCCATTACTGAAGACACCATGCATGTCAGACCCAGCACCCAGATTCTCCTGTAGCCAGAACTGGGCTGAATACCTCCTCTCTAAGAACTAGCTCTCATAGTACTATAAGGCACCATTGCAAGCTTCCAAAGGAGGAGAACGACCAACAGTCCTACCCAGCTATGGTGCCTATGACCCACAACAACCAGTATGGCAGGATAACCCTAAGGGTGATACATATACCTTGATGGTAACCAACAGCTTCCTAATTGCACTTAGCACCCACTCAGAAGAGAGAAATCATGTCTAGGCCCAGGTCTAGTAAAGCAGTGGATCTTGGGGGAGCATCTACAACCAGCACTCTAAGCATAACTGCTAACCACAGTAAAAACATTTGTCCTTATAAATAACAGTACAGTCCTCACTCCTCAAGGGAATGTATCTTTACAAGAAACAGAAACTGTTACAGGACCATAAGCAAGCAACATGCAGAGTTGTGGAGTCCAGTCCTAAAGAAGACATCTACAAAACAACTTCTGCACCTAAGGCTAACGGACCAAAGCAGAAGCAGGGGCAGAAGAACAGGGAGGTAGCTATGAGAGTGTGCTTCCTAGCAATATCACAAGTTACAGTCAACAAGTTTCAACACATGACTGTCTAAACATGAGCTGAACAAGGACAAAAGTAGCAGACATGCTAACCTGGGTGGGGAACAGTCCAGGAGGCCTCAACCCTACAATAAAGAATTAAGAAATGTTGAAAGCAGGAGAAACATCCTTTGCTGGGAAAAGCATATCAACTAGTTATCCAATACCAAATGGGCACCATTAAAACATACAAGAAACAGCATACAAAATGAGCAGGTTGTATTTATGTATTCAGGGGAAATAGAAAATGCATGTATTATTTAGGGATATATGTGTGCATATATGCAACACATATAAATAATTAGAGAGAAAAGTAGCCATATATTTGAAAGAAAGCAGGGAGGGGTACATGGTAGGATTTGCAGTGAGGAAAGGGAAGGAGAAATGATGCAATTATAATTTCAAAAATGAAAGAATTTTTAAAATGCTGGTATACTTGATCTTTTTATTGTTTGTTTTTGTTTTCGAGATGGGGTTTCTCTGTGTAGCCCTGGTTGTCCTGGAACTCGCTCTGTAGACCAGGCTGGCCTCAAACTCAGAGATTTGGCTGCCTCTGCCTCCTGAGTGCTGGGATTAAAAATGTCTGCCACCACTACCCAGCAATCTTATTTTTTTCTTTTTTGGTATGAGCCAACCTTGTCTTTCTTGGACATCTTTTTGATTGATGTCCTTGTAATTGCTAGACCTATATAAATAACAGAGGGAAGCATTTGCTCACCATTCCCAGAGTCATGCAAACAGATTACAGACAGTTTAGTGGAGGCTGTTGTTATTAGTGTTATGAAAAGATTCATCTTTCTGAAACAGTCTTCTAACAGTGTTATCATTTGATTCATTTATTCAAAAAAATGAATCAAGAAAACAAAACCCTAGACTGATGTGGGATTCCCCTCTGTATGCTGTGAATATCATTGGATAATAAAGAAACTGTCTTGGGACTGTGCAGAGACTAGAGGTAGGCAGTGAAAACTAAACTGAATGCTGGGAGAAAGAAGGCAGGTCAGGGAGAAGCTATGGAGCCATGGCCAGAAACAGACATGCTGAAACTTTGCCGGTAAGTCACTGCCATGCAGCTATACAAAGATTAATGGAGATGGGTTAAATTAAGATGTAATAGTTAGCCAATAAGAAACTACAGCTAATGGACCAAGCAGTGATTTAATTAATACAGTTTCTGTGTGCTTATTTCGGGAGTCTGGGTGGCCAGGAAACAAACAAGTGGCTTCCCACAACACTAGACCAAACCTTTGATCAGTCAACACCTACAATACCTGGGTTTCTTCTGGAAGAAGCATATTCCCTTAGAGTCCCTAGGAACTAGGAGCTACGAGATGTTTCCAAATCTACAAGCTCCTGATAGATGACTGAAGTACTAATGCCACAATATACACACTCTGCCAAGCCATCTTGATATCAAGGTATCACATTGGTTTTCTGCAGTTAAGTATTTTGTGAATTACAAGCTTGAGAAACTTCACAGTTCTGACATCAGAAAAAGTGAAAATCAATGTGAAACAGGAAACAAGTTCAGTGAAATCCCAAGTAGGTCCTCAAATTATATGAGTAACTGTAATTAATAAATGTGTATGATATTTCAAATGACTAGTAAATTGCTATGTCAAGGTGTTTAGACCTACCTGCTAGAATTTTGTTGTTTTTATTAATGGGAAAAATAACTAGCAATTAATATAAAAATAATGCTAAAACTAGTAATTTTAAATGAAAAACAACTAAGATACTAGGGGTTCTACGTAAAGAGTCAATTTCAGAATGCATTAATGCAAAAAGAGGCATATATACACAGAAACGTAAACACTATGTACAAAGTCAACAAGCCGAGAAGGACTAACAATCTTGGTCACAGACACATGTAAAAAGGAAGTCAATTCAGAAAGGTCATGTGGCATCTGTGGCAACTTTTGCTCCAGCCTTTTTTCAATGTCAAAAACATGGTTGAGAGAGGTGGAAGTTTTCACAAACTTACAGAGCAGAGGCACAGGCATTTTGATTCAAAATTCTCCACAGACGAACGAAAACATAATATGATAGAATTTCATACAGTTATAATCTTGAAGTAAGAAATGGAAGGCTGTCATATACAGGAAGTGAAATGGTAATGACCCTAGATTTGCACCTGGCCACAGGTAAATGCAAATCTTTTTGAAATATCATTAAGGCTCTCAAGTTGTCTTTCTTTTGTGAATAACATCTAAGAGGTAATTAAAAAATGAGATACATGAAAAGATAGTAATACAAAAATACATATAAACCATATCCACTGCGGGGTCACAGATTAAAAAATTCAGAGGTTGAGTTAAAAGAAACCATTCAGGTTGATGCCAGAGAGCTGACTCTGTGGCTAAGGGCACTTGCTTTCTTCCAGAGAACCTGAGTTCAGTCCCCAGACCTTTATCAGGTAGCTCACAATCATCTACATTTTGTGCTTGAGGAGATCCAACATCATTTTTTACCTTTGTGGGTACCTGCATACATGTAATACACATGTACATATGCATACACACAATGTCATAAAAATAGTTGATATGTTCAATAAACTAAACAGATTGAGAATGTCAGCAAAAGAATAAAGTAATGGCATCTAAATGACATTCTAAGACAGTTCCTCAAATTAAAACATTAACAAAGCATACTAAAATATATAAAATGTGTTTAAAAGAAGTTACCATATAATGTCAGAAATAATACCCCAGCAAGACATGATATGCTATCAAATAAAACCTCAATACCAAGAATAGTTACAACTTTTTGAATTGTTAGACAAAGGGATCCCACAGACACTCCCAAACCTTACAGGCTACTGTCAGTGCTCTTGGTTACCTTCCACAATCTGACAGTTAAGACCCTATTGTTGAAGACGCCATATAAGTATGTCATGGAACATGAGAAATCAAGCTGATTCACAACTAGAAGCTACTAACTAGTGTCTTCACAACTAGAAGCTACTAATTAGTGTCGCAGTGCTGGAAGGTACTCTACAGGAGAAAGGCCATCATTAATCTCACCCAGCTATAAACCCTGTAAGCTACAATAGTGACCAGCCTGCAAACTATGTCCACTGGTTCAAAGCAGCCCAAATGCTATGGGAATATACAACCACTTCGACAGATCTGACACTGCTCATGAGGCCAAGAACCTGAGACTTGGTAATGATGTCACTTCCCCCTTCCTGTGAACTATATGAACCTTGCATAACCAATACACCAAGCATATGTAGCTCCAGATTATAATTTTATATGATAATTGTGTGTGATGGTTCGATTCTGTCCTTATCATTGGCAATACTATTTACAGTGCTGGGGATCAAACACAGGGCCTTGTAAAGCAAAGGCTCCACTACTGAGTTATCCTCCGAGCCTAACAGTATTTATAGCTGTTACAGTAATCAATTCTATATCCACCTTCTAAATCAAGATCAGTATTTCTCAACAGCTTATTCTGAAGCCTATCACTCAATGTTAGCTTTAAACTCCCAGTAAGGGCCATAGGAAAAGCTAGGAAAACACGGCAGATCTCTCTCTACCTCTGAGTTCCTCTTGTCTCTATTTTATAAAAAGTCAGCAACAATTAAGCAAAAATTAAGAATTAACTCCTTAATAAGCTATAAGCAACAGTACTCTATAGTAACATAAGTTATCAAGAATGTATGCGAAACAGAACTGCCGAAGTAAAGGAAACAGGAACAAATTGAGAAGGGGCAGTTATAAGCTAGAAAACAAAGGAAGAATTTGTTCTTTCAATTATAAAAATCATATTTGCCATAAAATTGAAAAATAAAAGGAAAAACATTCATGGTGACCCTCTGCTGGGAGACTCACTCTTCTTCCTATGGATCCTTCTTCTTGATTCATAAGGTTTTGCTAACACAGAACTACTGCCACGAAAAGGACAGGTGTAACGCAGCAGATATTCAGAGCTGGGTGAGTTTTCGGAGCATCCAGTCGACCCCCTCCTTTTACTCTGAACTCAGGCCAGCTCGAGTCTTGAGGCCGTCTGTGGCTCTACAGCCCTGCTCTGTACTCTGAGGGATTATCTGCTAGTATTCACTTCCAGCTTCCTTCCAATCTCTGGTCTGTGGGGATGTTTTTATTTCACTTGCTGCCTATCTTGTCCACCCTTCTCTTTTCTCTGTTACTTACAGACATAGACAATAAGTGTTTGAACTGTGATCAACTGATATGTTTCAGGCAAAAATTAGCATACTTAGAAGAATCAGAGCAATGGACTGCATTTTTCAAATTAATTAGTTCTATAAGCATAAAAGCATAATGTACATTTTGTTTCCTGTATTTTTTCTTTCCTTTTAAATACCAGGTATTTAGCACTCTAAAGACATAAACAATGAACATAATTATATATAAAGATTATCTTTATGCTTAATAGTGTCCTGGGATAACAGTGAGATCAGAAGGTGAGTACCGTAAAATCAGCACTTGGTGCTAACATATGGTGTCACTGTGTGTCCATGCCCCGTGTTAGCAAAGCATTTCTTCCTCCTGTCAACCTAGGCTATTTAGAGAAGAATCCTAGTCAAAATGCTTGCCTTCATTAGTACTGACATTGAGATCTATATTTAAGGAAGTATTCTGAGCTTGACACTGCACTAGGACTGACAATAAGACACAGATCTCTTCCATTAAAGACAATTTACTAGAGTTTGTTTTTATTTCCTTTTATTATTTCTTTAGTTTAGATGCCTGCTTGTTTGCTAATGAGAGAAAGCAAAAAGGTGTAGATTTAAGTGGGTGGGGAGGTGGCTAGGATATGGGAGGAATTGGAGGAGGGGAACCATAGCCAAATATACTGAATGAAAAAAAACTCTTTTATATATGTATACAATCTACTAGGAGCTACATAACTCTCACATAAACACATAAAAAACAATACAATTTAGGAATCCAAACTTATAGGACTGAGAGACTACACACAAAGATGCTTTTCCTTCCTAAACGAAACTTCGATGGTTAAAGTTCAGAATGGAAACTAACAGTGAGCACCAGCATGCATCTGACTGCACCATTTACCCTCTCTCACCGACTTGGAGCTGACCTAGCAGTGCCCATGGGTTTGAACAGAATGGAGTTATCACAACCGTCCACTGTCTGGAACAGACAGTCATGACTGTTTCTTCTGTCCACTACTCTATCTCAGTTTGTCTCTCAAAAAGATAAACCCATCTAAAAGTTGTAGAGATAGATAGAACCCATTAAGTTTTAAAAATATTTTATTTATTGAGAATTTCTTACAATGTACTGTGGTCATATTTGGCCCCAAGTCCTTCTAAATACATCCCACCTTCCTATCTTGGCCACTTCCTGTCCTCTTGTTTTCTTTTGTAGCTCATCAACTCTAATGTGTGTTATTCATAGAGAATCTATAGATATTTAATGGTAGTAAATTTCTACAATTCTTTTTTAATATCTTGCATCATTCTATAATTTCATGAAATACATGAGGTTTTAAACCTACAGAAAAGCCACATTTCCCTTTTTTTTTCAAGACAGGGTTTCTCTGTGTAGCTTTTGGAGCCTGTCCTGGCACTATCTCTGTAGACCAGGCTGGCCTTGAACTCATAAGAGATCTGCCTGCCTCAGCCTCCCAAACGCTGGGATTAAGGGTGTGTGCCACCACCGTAGGGCACATTTCCCATATTTTTAATCCAGTCCTCACCGCAAGATAAATAATTTAAGTGGAAACAAAAGACCATTTTTTTTGGTTTTACAGAACTCTTCTGTAAGGCCTATGAAATAGTATGCTTTAATAACACATTAAACACCATTTGTAAGCATTAATTCCTTTTAAAAAGACGAAGGGACTAACTGGCTACTGTACTGAGTTGTGTAGAACTTTCCTCCCAGATTGAAACATTCTGTCCTGCAGGAAGCTCATCAAGACAGAAAGTAAACATTTCAAAGCGATCACACTCACTAGGCCCCTCCATCGTCATTCTGTGTATATACACAGGAAAGATTTCTGAGATTTACTCTCAGATAAGCAGCAGGATGGAAGAAGCAGCAGTCATCTGAATTCCTTAGAGGAAACAAGGCCCAGCAGGGCTGTCTAGAAAATGCTCACATCAACTGAGGCACTTGGAAGGACATTCTCCACCTGCTGACCTGCCTGCAGGCTGTGCAAACTAGGACAGGTTCCGAGTTTAAGAGCTGTCAGTCATGCTGTGGTGGACCTTGGTGCATAGCTGTCTCAGAGTAATTTCTGCTCCTGTAAGTAACCCCTTACCCACACTCCTGTAAGTAACCCCAATAAAACTCATTGGTTCACCAAGCTGGACTTAGGAGGTATCAATAATTTGTCCTTTGTGGGCTTCCTCTCTGGGGTGAGCAGTTGTGTGCTACATCTCCCCAGGAAAAGTCTGTCCCAGAATACAGTGCCATGTTAAGAACAATCAGAAATTAAGAGAAAGCATCCTTTAAATTTTAAAATTATATTTTCAATGTCTTCAGTACAAAAGAGGTAAATTTGTAGAGCATGTTAAATATGAATTTAATGACCATATGTTTTAATTAATTTGAAAACTGTTGTTGGCAGTTGGTCTGGACAGAAACTGGCAAAAGTATCCATCCACCAGGTAGTGTGTCTAGGGGCTATCTGACAGTTTCTGTTTCCTGTTGTGAAGCTTTTATTTGATTACATAATGTGTGCAGGTGCTGAGGGGGCCAGTACTTTTTCTTATGTCAGCCATCTGAAACCACACGGCAGAAAGCCCAGCTTTCATACCCAGAACCTTCCCACTCCTGCTCTAGAGTGGGTGAGGACATAAGCAGGTAAAATGAAAATTACAAACATAAGTTTGCATAATCCTGAATGTGATCTATTCATTTTTCACATGAACTCATGCCTTTATCTGTTAATTCTTTTCTTGTTTCTTAATGCACAGAATCTTCACTTTGCTAACAATTTAAATTTCCTCGTTTTTTATCTTTGGAAGGTGTGCTGGGTAGTTTTATGTCAACTTGACAAAAGGTAGAGTCAATGGAGAGGAGGGAGCCTCAAATGAGAAAAAATGCCTCATAAGATCAGACTGTGGGCAAGCCTGTAGAGCATTTTCCCGATTAGTGGTTGATGTGGGAGAACCTAGCCCATTGAAGATGTAGTCATGCCTGGACAGATGGTCTTGTGTTCTATAAGAAAGCAGGCTGGGCAATTTATGGGGAGCAAGCTAGTAAGTAGTATATCTCCATGGCCTCCGCATCCTTCCTGTCTCCAGGTTCCTGTCCTGTTTGAGTTCCTGTCCTGACTTCCTTCAATGATGAACAGTGATCTGGAAACATAAGCCTAATGAACTCTTTCTTCCCCAACTTGCATTTAATCATGGTGTTTCATCAGAGCAAGAGAACCCCTGATTAGTGCAAGGTGTCTTCCAAACCATCTCAAATATTAAGCCTTGCTTCTCTAGTGTGTCCACACTAGAGAACAATTTTACTGTGTTTTATCACTTTCAATTTAAATGTCTTAAAGATAGCAAACATCACCTTGACCTGTCAACTCATCAAAGAAAGAGCCTTGTGAAATGATAAGCTTGTTTTCTGTTTGATGGCTGGTGGTTCTATTCCTGATAAAAGTTTTCATCTATTCTTTCCCAGGACTCTGGTTTTTGACACTTTCTCTGACAACATCCACTCAACTTTTTGTCTCTTCTGTTTTCCTTGATGCCAAACCAATAGTCTCTAAGTAATGCTTTTATCCAGTTGACCGCTCAAAAAAATGTTTAATCGTTTAATTCTTTCAGGAAGAAATTTGAGCCCTTTTACCTAGTACTCAGATGCATGACTGTTTCCTTGCATTCTCTGTGTTTACTGCAAAGTTTCTATTCTGACCTACTTCAGCCAAGTGTGCTTGCATATCGTCTTGCAAATATATATAAAACTTGTGCACAAACCTATAGCTCTTTAAATCAATCTAGCCCTTTCTCCATCCTATGGTCCTGGAAATGTTTTGCTGACTTTTTTCTAATGATCCAACTCTATTTCTCCTTGTCAAATGCAATCTATCCTCTGAAATCTTACCTAAGCTTCAGTTTTCGATAAACCTTTTATGATTCAGCCAGTAAATGCACTTCTACACAGGGCTTGTCATTACCTTTTCCTGCATAGCAATGTCTACTAGCAAAACAAAATGTTAATTGTTGTCATAATTCATTACCTTTAAATGGCTGCAAGTGTTCAGAAGACAATGAACATTTCTCCTTGTTTCTCCACAATATTCAACACAATATCCAGTATATTTAATTTAAATGGTTAATAATTATGGAATGATTGCTTTGCTGTAATCATTTTGAATTTATGACAATGGAATATAATTACTAAGGGCAGACTGTTTCTTGGGTGTTAGGCATATGGAGATTTGACAATTATCTCTGTGTAATCATATAACATAAACAATATGCTAATGGCCCTGGGTTCATTTCTCCATCTTTGAAATAAAAATATTTATTCAAGCATAGTAACACAGACACACAATTGTATGCACATGGAGAACTATTTTTAGTTCATTCAATATCTTCTTTACATTGTACTAATATGTTGGATTTTTACATGGTTATTTATATCTAGAATTTAATGACTAGATTGCTCGGTTTTTCTGAAACTGATTTTGTAACTACTTTCTGTCCTCTATCATAAAGTACCTTGTATTGCATTAAATTTTCTCAATTCCTAAATGTTAAGTGATTATCAAGACCAAGTAGCTTGAAGTCAATATCATGTTTATTTCGTCTTTTTTGTTTCTGTAGTACTGAGCAGGGCACGAGGCACGCACACATGCCAAGTACTCTACCAGTGAGCTATATCCTCAGCCCATCATTTTGATTTTTCCCAACAAAAAGACTTGATGATTAGGTCCATAGTGTTAACTTGGTATCTAGTTTGGTGGTAATGGATGGCTATAATTAAATATGTATACAGGGAATGTAGTGCTCATTATTTCATCATGAAAAAAATAACTGAGGGTGGAGGAATTTGACTACCACTTCAGAGGTTCATTCCATGACTGCCTTGCTCCTTTACTATGAGCCTGTGATAATGCAGAGTACTATGGTAGAGAGGGCTTAGTGATGTGCATAATGAAGTAGAGATATGTAGCCACAAACCAGAGAATGAGGAAGAGACCAGAGAAAGACACAGTCTCCAAGAACAGATCCCCAATGACTTATATTTCCCCCAACAAGGTCTTACACCTCCAGAAGTTTCTACTACCTCCCACCAACGCCATCAAAGAAGAGCCCATGGACGGTTAGGTTTCATCACCTCCATAAGAGGAATCAGACTTTTTTGACAGGAAAGGTTTGAGTAGATGCTTCATATCTAAACAGGAAGATTTTAAAATGGGGTTGATTTTATGTCTTCTACTTAAGTTCCTTGCACATTTTAAACAGGGTCTCACATTGTAACTCAGGCTGGTCTTGAACTCTGAAAGAATCTACTGTTTCAATTTTCCATATATTCAGATTACAGGTGTGAAATAAGCACACATGGCCTAGAATGCACAATTTCTAATACTATGACCTACTCATAATGCAAAAAAATGGTGTATTGTCAGGGAAAATGAGTAAGATAAAATACGTTACCTTTAAACATTTCACAGCCCACTTAAACTCTTAAGATTTTAGTTTATGTGTGTTCAAAAGAAACAAATCTTTTATAGAGAAATCCAAACTGAAGGGATACAGCCCTTCACTGATGTTTTCCTGTTCTTCACAACAGCCAATACTGTTTGAATACAAGGCAAGAACAGAACTAAGGAGGAGTAAGCAGCAAGGAGGAGACCTAGAGGAGGTGGTGCTTCTCTGTTCTTCGCTGCTTTCTGTCAGTCTTTTTTTTATAATTTTCATTTACCATATAAATCACTTTTTAAACACATTTATAACACGTTGTATAATTTGTTCACTCCTGATTGCTCTCATTTCTCTTTTGCGTGTTTCTTCTCTTTCCTTTTATGCAATCTCCTCTGCTCTTTCTTTTTTCCCCATTATGGTTTTCTGCTCTCTTAACCCTTTTGTCTGTAGCTCCTTTCTTCATTCTCACTACACAGTATACATGGAAAAGATAGAAAACAATTTAAATTAGTCATACAATGATTATAAACATCTCTTTCTAATCACCAGGATAAGCCAGTGTGGTTTCTGTCATGCTAACCTACATTTTCTAAGCACTAAGTTTCTCTGGGATTTCTGATGGTGGCAGGGAGTCTTGAGAAGGGACAATTCACAGAACAGTTGTCATCGTAGGTCTCCAGTGGCTCTGGAACTCAAAGCTCCTCTGGTTCTTACTTGAAGAAAACAAATGGGACAGTGCCTATAGTCTGGACACATATAAAGGAAATTAAAATCTAAACGGTAAACTAGAGAAGGCCACTTTGCTGTTTTTAAATAGTTAAATTGCTTAGTTTAACTTTTCTGGTTTAAATCACAAGTGAACCATATTTACAAATCATCTGATCTTGAGCTAGTCAATTCATTGTAAAATCAGTAATATCTGCCTGATGGGGATGTTAACAGAAATATAATGAGCCCTATAATGTGTCTAGTACAATCTGATACAGTTGTAACTAGCACTTTATTATACATTGAATGAACACCCATAGGCCAAAATCTGAAATCTAAGATGTCCCCAAATATAAAACTTTCTTAGTGTCAAAATGGCACCCATAATGCAAAGCTCTATATGTGACATCATGTAATGAGTTATAAATAAATATGAACAGATTAAAGACATTGAGTAAAATTATTTCCATATGGATTGGGAAGATGGCTTAGTAGATAAAAAGAATCACTGCCTGAGCATAAGGGTTTGAGTTCAAATCCCTACCATCTATCACTATATATGAAAAAGTTGGCCATGGCTATTCTTGCCCCTAAAGCCAGCACTGGGAAGAGGACAGGCAGAAGCCCAGAGTTTCATGGCTATTCTGCACAACTTAAAGAAAAAAGGATGAGCATTAGGTTCAGTGAGAAATTCTGTGTCAAGGCAGGAGAGTGACATAGAAAGATACCCAATATCCTCCTCTGGCCTCTGCATGTGCATACATGCATCTATACTGCCCTCTCACACACATGTATATATATATACACATAACACACATAAAATAAAATAAAAAAAATACATCCAGATACTCAGACTATTTGTATGCATATATGAGACATTAATGAATTTCATTAGACTTGTAATCTATCCCCCAAATATTTCATTATGCATGTGAAAATAAGTCATTATTTAGCTTGCCCCAAACAACAGTCTTGTTCTCATAATGAGGACTCTATATCCTATGAGCTCAATATTTACCATATGATTGGCTCTCATTTAAATAACTGCACGTGAATAAAAATGCAATGTAAGTATAACTGCCTCAAAAAAATCTTTAATCAACCTGAACTTCATTCTAGTTATAAGTTCTAACTATAATTCTAACATGAGATTTTTTAAATAAACTCATAATTTTAAAGTATAAGAGAGTAAAATCCAGAATGTAATAGCAACAGTAATGAATTTCTGTCTGATAAGGCCTCAGCGTTCACTCTCTAGACACACACACACACACACACACACACACACACAGGCTTCTAAGCAAGCAGAGGCTCAATGTAAACAGCTCTCCCTTGGTATATAAGCTCAGTTTACCTAGGCATTAGCTTAGAGCTCTGGGTCTATTGCCTAGGAAAAGCCAACTTCACAAAACAAAAGTAATTCCCCTTTGTTTGGAGTTGAAATCTATGTGCTGGTAGCATTTCTCCCCTTAATAAATCCCAAAGAAATACTAAAGCTAAAATAACAAAATAGCAACATTTCTTTTTTATGATATCAGTGCTTTGAACTTTTTCATGATAAAGGGGATACATATCTATTTTAATAGTTTAAAAGCTTATTGGCCAATAAATACTCTTGCAATACTCATAAAAAACATTTTCTGAAAGTACCTTTCTTGAACCTAATGCAAATATCGATTTTTCTACTATGCTTTTACTAACAAAATTCATTTTCAAATGCATTTTTCATTTTATAAGGCATATTAATGACACAAAATAGAATACAGATTCTCTAATGGTGACTGAAATTTTTATAGTAAACACATATAAAATCAAAATTATTAGTATTACATTTAACATATATCCATTAAAATAAATGACTATCAAATAAGAGCAATTTTGAACACTAACTTATCAAATACACAGGTGCTACACACATGTATGTTTCCCCATGACAGTAAAAAGTAGTCCGGTGGACATCTGGAGCTGTTAATACACTTGGGGAGTTCTTTCTAAAGTACAGAGAATCCTGGGTCCCTAGCAGTGTATAGCTAGGTGTGGTGGCACACGCTTGCAATCCAAAGTACTGGGCAGGAGCAGGCAGGAGGGTCAGAAGTTCAAAGTCATGTCTGGGATTTGGAAGTCAGCCTAGGCAACACTAAGTGCTAAAAAAAAACAACAATGAAATACCCATTTTGATACATTTCTCATTTGAAATATAGCTGCCAACTGTTGCCCTAAGAGATCTCCAACTATGAAGGATGTATAAAATTACTGGAGATATACAAAAACTACTAAGAATTTCTTAATCTTCTAGTAGATGTAGCATTTTGGTTCATATTTATCTACAAATGTTCCTGTAGTTTCAGCAAAGTCTACTTGTTATTTTCTAGCCTCTTAATTTCAAATTGTTTGTATAATTAGGATTAATACAGCAGATACTACACAGAGAAGATACTATTCTTGAAATTTTTGATACAATAACTGTATTTCAGTATTTCCTATATTCAAAACCTTTCTTAATGCAGGGCAATCACAGTTTATAACCGCACTATTGCAACATCTAACTTCTTATGCCTTCAGACCATTCTGCATGAAACACAGGCCTGCAGAGTTCAGCATAAATCAGGCAATGCATCAACAAGTGATCATTTTCTTTGTTTTTTTTTCCTGTGAGCAGTACAATAGTTGAATCTTTGGTTTGAAATTTTGAAACCTTTAGCTAGATGTTTAGTAAGGACCTGTATATTGCCAGGTACTAATACCTTATCTAAAATCCTGAAATGCACATTGTATTCAAAAGAATCAGAGAATTTGCTTAATTTTTCACATTCAGACAAATAATTATTATGTTTATAATATGCTATATATTTCTAGGATAGGAAGCAGGTAAAATGAAATGATTTCTTTCTCTTGTTAGTACCAAGACAGAATACAGAATACTCTGTTATGCAATTTTCTATCAGAACTTGACTCTTATTATGGTGTGAGAAGAAGAGCAATCACTATCCTTGAGATACCATCGTTAAAAAGACTCACATGTGAGTCTGGAATTTGGCTGACAGTTGGCAGCACTGGGATGGCAAAGGTGGAGGACTCTACACAGGCTATAGACGAGACGGTCTGCACCACCTTCCCCTAGGATCTGGCTTGTTGGGGTTCGGTAGGAGTGGGTGCTGAGTCAGACTGGTGGGACTGAGACAATAATGGAACTCGGTGGGCGTCATCACAGCTGTCGGTCACATGACTGGGCACGACTCCACTGGGAAAGACTCAGACCTGTCCTCCAGATTTACGCCCATTCCCCTTTCCTTCTCTGTCTCTCCATTTATTTGTTTTCCTAAAACTTTTACTGAGATACATACTGCCTCAGGTTCTGAGTCCTTCTAGCCAGTCACTGAAGATGGAGGCCTGCAGACCACTGACATTGGCTGAGAGAGCTCCGTCTCCTTCCCATCAGCTGCATCAACACTCATCCTTGTGTGTAAGTTCGTGCATAGCTCTTATTCTCCTTGCTTCTTACTAGGATTGTCCGAGGTTCTTTATACAGAAGAGGTGAGCTAAAGGAAAATTAATAGTTCATTCTGGTTGGGGATTTAACTCAGTGATAGAAAACTTGCCTTACATAGACAAAATCCTAGATCTGTCCCCAGTACCAGAAAAATAAAAGCAGATTGAGAACAGGAAAAAAATGTTAAATAGAATGTCAATATATAAACAGAACATTGAGGACACAAGAGAATTTATGCCAAGGTATATGTGTGAGCAGAAACTTACACCTGAAATGAAATGAATTGAGAAGCTAGTCGGGACAGGAGTGCACAGTGAGATGAAGCCTGAAGCACCACGTCTATGAAAATGACGGTGGCGGGAGACAGTTGTGTTCTGCTCTTCAGAGCATATGAATGAAAAATACATTGGTTTCTCAGTTTTGATAAAAGCAAATTACTGACACACTATGTCATGTACCAGGTTCCCTATGTATAAAACTTGGCATATAATAACACTGACCTCAACGATTTTCTAGGTAAGTATTATTTTCCTTATTCCACAGATAGGCAAAGAAATTCAGAAAGTAACGTGCCCACAATTATTACTAAATCGCAGAGATGGCATTTGAGTTTAGATGTTTATAATGTTAAGGCATACATTCCATATTAACATAGAGGGGCAGGATGTGTATGAGTCAGTCAAGATGTTCCTAATGTCTTTTGTTCTGTTTAGT
The DNA here is from genome assembly GCA_001685095.1 of Ellobius talpinus. Lineage (NCBI taxonomy): Eukaryota > Metazoa > Chordata > Mammalia > Rodentia > Cricetidae > Ellobius > Ellobius talpinus. Next base: position 15,350 of record LOJH01016717.1, read on the forward strand.
GCATTCATGGTTTTTATATAACAAGGTTACAAATGGTGAAGGTAACTTGAGTCTCTTCTATCTCACAACGAACAGGACATGCACTAGGCACAGCTGAGTGGGCAGGCAGTACTTGATGATCAAGATCAGCTTGCTAAGGAAGCAGCTATGTAGTCACTGAACTTTCAAAGTTATGAAAAAATTAAATTTTGGAGAAAGTTCTTTTTTTTAAACATCTAATGACAAAAGGCTTAAAAATTTAAAAGTTAATATGCTATGAGAAAGAAACACAGAAAGGAAAGAAGACAAGGAGGAAGAGAAGATAGAACAAGGTATAAAAATATCAGACAATGGAAAACAAGCTCTTATGTTGGCAATTAATAAAGCTAGAGAAAATTTTTAAATGTAAAAAGATATATTTTGCAGGAAGAAAATTCTGAACAAAGAAAAACACGGAAATCTATGAAACAGAAAAAGAAAGGGTTTAAATCAAAGTTAAATTTAAAAAAATCAAAGTAGTTCCTTATAAGGACTTTAAGACAATAATAAAAACATCTTTGAATAAAATGAAAACAGGAAGTCATTATAGCCTGTCCACCTCAATTTTGGTAAAAATACACTTATGGGTGAAAAGTAGAAAAAGAAAACCTAACTTTTAAGTCATTGTTTGTAAGAAATCCTTCTCTTCAATGATGACTCCTACCCTATGCCACAGCAACTTTAAAAGAGAAGGTCTAAAATCTCCTTTTTAAAAACATTGGAGGGAGGGCCACTGGATGAGGGATAGATCTAGAATAAAGAAGAATTGACACCACTTGGTTGCTGGTTCCATGGACAGAGCATGCGTGAAGTCCTGGGTCAACCTCCAGAATCAAAAATTAGGGGCTTCCTTTCCTCACCAGTATTACAGCCTGTGTCTCACAGAATGCCTTGGATCTGTTTGTCTGGGACAGCAGGAAAAATGTTAGAAATCAACATCAGGCTCTCACCAGAGACTTTTAAAAACGATCTATCAGAAAGAAAGGCAAAGTAGGAACTGTGGCCCCTCAGGTGAGCGCACAGCCAAGCAGGCATCATGTGATTAGACTTGCTCAGACACAGAAGGCTGGAAACAGCATGCTCACAATACTACAACAGCCATTAAGGGAGTATTCCTAAAGCATCTCAAATGTTTTGAACATATCACAGAATTTGCTGTAAGGAAAAGCAGAGACTTCCAAGGGGAAGTAGGACATGCACTACACCTTTGTGTGTGAAGGGCTGCTGGAGGGACTCGGGCTGCCAAGAAACACTCAAGTGAAAAGTTTCAACTGCTACAAACCAAGTGTGAACTAGCTAGACAATGCAGAACTTCCTTGAGCCACAAACACCGTGACGATGCTCATCCACTCAGAGGCTAGTTCCTACACACTTCACAAAATACTCACAAGAAAAACTGGGTAGAGCAAGAGAACGAAGAGACTCCCTGAGATAACAGCTCCTGGCGGCTGAAAGAACAGCTTCATCCAGTCCCTGTCTCCACTAAGATGCACAAGAACTTACGCAGCTGGAGCAACAGAACAGATAATGCTCTCAGAGCGTAGGGAGAGATCCACACAGCATGAAAAGTTAAAAAAAATCCATCCAACCTGGTGAACCAAGACCTTACCTCCCACTGGACAGAGTGGGCTTACCTGAAACAGGGAAAGGGGCTGTGCTCAAGACTAAGGCTGAACTAGAACAAAGTTCTCCAACTCCACCCCTCCCCACTACCAAGCCACCAAGAATCAGATAAAAAGAAATGTGACAGCCATGGTCCACAGCTCAGACCAGAAGACTAACCTGCCATCACACACATTAAGTCCATTTTCCAAGCATAATTTTACCACTGTTTCCACTAATATATACAAATGTTTTAGTTTCAACCAAACAATGTCAGGCATACAAAAAGAGCATAAAAGCAGATACAGCCAAGAAATGAAGCCAAAGGCTGACAGGAAAGTTATTGGATCTAAGAAGCATTAAAGTTAAGATACATACAATGAACATGTTAAAGGTTCTAGTATAGCCAAGGATTAACTGAGGGTGAGAACACTTGCCCAGCACTCGAGGGTTGACTCAGCACTGTAAAAAACTAAAACTAAAACAAGAGAGGTTCTAGTAGAAAGGGTTAAACACAAACCCCAAAAAAATAGAGAGATGGAAACTATAAAATGAATTCAAAGCTTTAGTGTGGAAAGAGAGGATGGTGGGGAGAAGGAGATGGAGGTGAGAGTGGGAAGTGTACGTTATGTATATGTGCAAACTGTCAAAGAAATCTTTAATAGTAAAACATGCACAATAAATAAAACTAAGATACTAAAACAATCTCAAACTGAAATACAAGGGAAGTGAACAGAAAAGATTATCTAAGAACAGCATAATTATAAACCTCCAAAAGAAAGAAAAAGAAATTACAGAAATAATGAAAATACAAGATTGGGGGTGGCTCAGTAGGAAAAATATTTGCTGTACAAGAATGAGGACCTGAGTTCAGAACCCCAGACCCGCAGAAAAGTCTGACAGGACAACAGGTCTGAAATCCCAGGGCTAAAGAGACAGAACAAGAAGCTTCCTGGAGTTTGCTGGCTGTCAAAGCTGCAAGCTTCAGATTCACTGAGGGTCCCTGTCTCAAAACTAAAGTGGATAACAACAGAGGGAGACAACCACCACTGACCTCTGACCTTGGCACAGGTGTGAGTGGTATGCAAACCTGGACACAGATGTGCACACACAGAGACACACTCCCATCCACCTTTCCAACATTTCCCAAGATACAATAGCTGAGAAATTTTCAAATTCAATAAAATATGGACACTATTATTGATATTAGAAAATACCAAGTAGGGAAAATAAACAAAACTCAAAAATCACACACACACACACATCATACTCAAATCTCAAGACATACAGTCCTAAAGACATTCACAGGGAAAGAACGCAAGGACATCCTCCACAAAGGAGTGTGGCAAGGACATAATGTGAAGAATGACAGCAAGCTTCTCATCATCACGTGTGACACACAGCACATGGGGATGAACAAAAGTGAACATACTCAACTGAGAATTCTATCCCAAAGGAAAACTTGCCCAAAACCCAGAAGAAAGGCATGGATACTTACAGGGGAGTGGTGACTAGCTCACCGCCTGCTGACTCAGGTCCTGAACCAAAGCAGACCAAGTGATTGCTCTAGTCTGTCTGGAGTGCATGACTAATGATGCAGACAGAGCAAGTGGAACAGGCATCCATACACATCCTTCTCTCTAGCTTTGCTTCCCTCAATACACTGTACACTGATGGCTGAGTGAGCTGTTAAAAAATACAGTGCTCTGCACTTAGGAAGCTGCTCTGCACAGCCTTCCTATCCCTCTGCAGACTGGGTTGAAAGCTCGCCCTCCAAAGTTCCCACACTCTGATGTCCCCTTATCTCCAAGAGCAGGCGCTGCTGTGATCACCTGCTGACTTCTGTCCCCAGGGAAGAAGATCCTCAAGACTGGGTTCTGTCTCTATGCTAGCACCTTAGCTCCTCCCACTGTGCTTTACAGCAACAACATATACTTTAATTAAAGAAAAAAATTAAGATTTCAGATGACCAAACTTGCATGTTAAAGAATAACACAAGATATAGAGTAAATGCTAGACTAATAAGTTGCAGCACTACCTTTCAGATATTTCTGTGACTGCAAATATGCATCCAATGCACTAAAGGCCATTAACATTAACTCAGTGTTCTACTTTGCTCACATTTCAGTTACAAAATAAGATTCACACCACTCTTCCATAATGATTCTGGCATTGTGTTAAATAATTCAGAATTACCAGAAAGAACTGTAAGGAACAGCTGCATACATAAGAAAAACAGGAAAAGACAGAAGCCAGAAAAATTTGGTAATCAAAAGTTTTGAAACACATACCATACCATCTAGAGGAAAAAAAAACTAATCACTTTCAAATTATTTTGCTTATTTTTCTTACTGTAGCAACAAAATAGCCAAATGAATAAGTCTTAGAAGAGCCAGGAAAGCTGATTTTCTTTAAGAAATGCTTTTCTTACGACTTCCATGGTTAATTTGACTGGATATTGTGAACAACAGAGAATAACAACAACCGTGTACTTAATATAAAAGTCAAGGGCCTGGACTCTCCCCAGAGCGTCTGAGAAGATGTAGGTGATGCCTTTACACTGCTAGCTGCCCCTGGACAGAATGGGAGAAAATGGAAAACTACATTTAAAGTATTCTTTACTCATTTAAATAATTGTTCATTTTATTAACAGATAAATCCTAAATTTATAAAAGACAATCACTATATATCTCTAGTGCAAATCTGGCATGGAGTAAGAACAGAGTAAAGAGGTGGCTGTAGACATAACAAAGCCACAGGAAGCACACTTGCTCTGTATCTTAACTGGTAGGTAGATCTGCAAACATAGCCTATGATGTAAGTTCACACACACTCCCCCCCACACAAACACACAAGGGAGTGCATGTAAAATCTTGCAAATCTCCATAAGATCAATAGACTCTATCAAGGCCAACATTCCAATACGATTATTATATTAGTATCTTGTAAGATGTTACCATAAGGGCAAATTTTTGAAATGGTATATAACATCTCTTAATATTTCTTGCAACCATTTCTGATTCTATCAAAATATGAAGGTTACTTAAAACATCAAACTTCTAAAATCTGCCCTCTGCTAACAACAGTTCATGTACACTCCAAAACAAAGCATACTCTTTTCTTCTCTGTGACTGATAGTCATCTCCTAATTAAACAGCCACCCTACCAGGTGTGATGATATGTGCCATTGCTGTGGAAGCAGAGTTACAGGATAGCCAGGACTACACAGAGAAACCTGCCTCAAAAAAAGAGTCCAAAGTCAGGATCAAATCTGGATAAAGTTGAGATGCAAATAAGGTTGTTGTCTATGTTTGAGCTCCTTTTTGCTCAATCTCAACACCTGTGACTAAAAAGACATAATCAAGCCCTCTTTCTGTACAGCAAAAATGCCTAAGTAGTTCAGAGACCAGATAATCAATAGATATTTCCATTGGAAATCATGGGGAGAGCAAGGAACAGCATGGAATGTGAACGATTAGCAATTATTCTGATAGGCAGTAGGGTGCAAGTAGCCAGGACCTACAGCCTTCAGGCTGATCTTATCACAAAATGCTCTTAGGTTTTCAGAGGGGTAATTCCAAGAAGATGGAGCTGCAAAGCAAGCATCTGGGCTCTTTCTGAATGAGCATCATTCCCGACATTCCAGTGATTATAAGTCATCACTGAAGTTAGCTTAGAGAAGTCTGGCTACAGATTTTGATGATGGGATGACAAATCACACAATAGAGAACATGTAGAATGAGAGATATCACTGCCTCTATCTTTAGAAAATGTAAAAGCCCATAACTGATGATAACCACTGAGGCTTCTAGGAACAATTATTCTAAAATGACAATAATAAATATAAAGAGAATAGTATCACTGCTTACAGGACTGCAGATGGAATTCTGTGGTAGGATGACTGCTTGACATGTATGAGGCCATGGGTTCAACCCTTGGCTCCAAAAACACTTATACATAGTTTCTCTGAAAGAAGACTAGAAAATGATATTATTCATTATTGGGGTCTCTTTATAAAAGATGATTAGCTTGTCTGAGTCTTACTCTGCTTATAAAAGCTACACTTTCTAAATAAGGCTCATGGCTTCTACTATGTTAAATCTATTTTGCAAAATATAATTAGCATATACAAAAAAGATGAGTATTTTTCTAATATAATAGCTTAGTGTTGTCATGACTTAAAAATGAGCCTATTTATCATTCCAAATATTATCGTACATTGTATATGAGGGGAACACAGGTTATTACTTTAACTCTGTGAACATTTAAAAATAAGTAAATATAAAAACATCTTATTTTAGTGGTTTGAATGCACAACAATGAAGTATAATGTTGAAAGCCAATATTCCATTTATATGCCATAAAAAGGATCAGTTGAGAGAAGATCAGCATCTCTACCAAAGAGGCAGAACTTGAACTGATCTGAATGGAGGACTACTGGAGGCTTGTCTTTTCCCAGTGGAGGTTAAGTGGGGAGGGGTGGTCAGGAGATAAGCTGAAGATAATAAAATGGATACTAGGCAAATGTTTTATCAAAGACTTACCTCTAAGGACTCTGTTTAGTTTCTTAAAAGTTTACCATGACCCACTGTAACTTAAAAAAAAAAGTTGATGACTAGGTAACAGAACTTGAATTTGAAAAGAAGACCAAGAATTGTCCTGCCTGAAAGATGTGCTAGGATAATGGTGGCACAGAACTCACAGGAGTGGCCAACAATGACTAGTCTAATTTGAGGTCCATGCCACAAGAGAGAGTCCACACCTGACACTGCCTCGAGGGCCTGGAACCAAGCAGAACAGCTCAGAGACCCAGGAAAACATGACTGGAAAAATGTTAATGAAATGATTTCTAATGATATTCTGCTATATCCAACTGACATCAGAGAGGCTTCATTCAGAAATTGATAGGAGCAGATGCAGAGACAGCCAATCATTAGGCAGAGCTTTGGGAATCCTGCGGAAGAGCACGAGGAGCCACAGGGGTCAAGGACACCAGAAGAAGACAGACAGACAAAAGAATCAAATAAGCAAGGCTCATAGGGACTCACAGTGACTGAAATGACAATCATGGAGCCAGCATGGGTCTGAGCTAGGTCCTCTACATATATGTTATAGTTATTTAGCTTGGTCTTCTTGTGAGACAACTGACAGTGGGAGTGGGGGTGTCTCTGACTCTTTTGCCTGCTCTTGGGACCCTTTTCCTCTTACTGGGTTGCCTCATCCAGCCTTGACATGAGGGTCTATTTGTGCCTAGTCTTACTGTAACTCTTATTCTGTGTTCAGTTGATATTCTTGGGATGCCTGTTCTTTTCTGAAGGAGAGCATGGGAAGAGTGGGGGAGTGGGAAGGTGCAGAGTGGAGGAGAACTGAAGGGAGTGGAGAGAGGAGATATAGTATATGGGAAACAGGACCCGAGCATGTAGGCATCAGCGAAGATTTGCAATCATATTATGAAAGTGAGTCCATCTGGGTGTACTTCTTTACCCCTAGACACTGCCTGCATAATTGAGGGTTTTTGTTTTAAAAGGCAGAAAGTTCCTAAGCCAAATGAAAGAAACCAAACTCAAATGTTCTCGAAGAACAGAACAGCCTAGCTTCTCTTTTTTTTTTCTTTCTTTTTTTTTGGTGAGCTCTGAACTTTATTGGAGATCTTCACTCAAAGGAAAATGTGGATGAATGAGTGTGGAAGATTCTCAAG
>LOJH01016718.1:875-13682 GCA_001685095.1 Ellobius talpinus
AGAGAGAGAGAGAGAGAGAGAGAGAGAGAGAGAGAGAGAGAGAGAGAGCCCTTCCTTATTTGGTGGTTGGGTGTTCATTATTATGTTAGTCAGTGTGCTAGGACTTACTCTAACCGCACATGATTATAAAATCACTCATTTTCCAAAGGAAGGAGCCAGATGTTTGCTGTATGTTTCCTTTCCGATGAGAACCTCAATTCAGACCTTCAGCAGGATGCTTAAGTGAGCCTGGGTGTTCATGTTACAATGCTGTAAACATTGAACACTGAAGTAAGCATTTTCCTATGGTGTTGGTCTTCTTGGCTCTTCTTTCCAGACACCTAGATAAAAGGAGCATGTTTTGCTTAGTGATTTTACTCTGTTTTCATGGAAATCAGCTGTCATTCTTTCCCCCAGGCCTGCTGATTTCTACTTTAGCACATGTTTCTAAATCTTCAGACCATTCAGCACATACATGTTTTCTGCCACTGACATCCTGAACAACACTGTGGGAAATAAAAGGCATCCCACTTGTCTGCTTCAGATTCCAGAATGTCTGGCAGCTTTTAATGAAAATGCTCCTGAGGTCCTTATATCTTGGGGCAGCACACTAGATGTGCGATCTAAATTAAATCCATAACTTTTAACTAAGGTGATGGTGTGATTCATAAAAAGAGATTAAAAGGGCTATTTAGTAAACTGAAAATTGGCTTTCATTGGGAATGACTATACAAGTCACAATCGGTAGTAGAGAACAGTTTGAAGGTCGCCATAAGTGAAAGGAAGTGAGAAATAGACATGGGATGAAATTTATGAGTCATCTTGGTAAATAGAACTTCTAATTGGTTAAAAAATGGGATTCCAGTTTACAGTAAATGAAACTACATATTTTTAGCCAATTTTAAAGTTCAACTCTTAATTTGGGAGTCATTGTTGAATAGTCTTTATCTATCTATCTATCCATCTATCTATCATCTATCATCATCTATCTGTGTGTCTGTGTCTGTTTGAACACATGCTCCATATGTGTGGGTGCCTACAGAGACCAGAGAAGTTGTTGGATCCCCTAAAAAAGGGATTACAGACAATTGAGAGACATGGATATGGGTTCTAGAAACTAAAATTGGGTTCTCGGGAAGAGCAGCAAGGGACCTTAATCACTGAGTCTTTTCTCCATTCCTAATTTTCCTTTGTCTTTTAATTAAAAGACTTAGCCAAATTTTATGCAAGGTGTGGTATGCTTACAAAAAGATTTCATCTCAAAACATCTGTGTCTGTTTCCTACCTTCCCCTGGAGCCTGAGGGGCATCATAAATTTTAATATACTGAAACTTGAGATTCTTAAAGCAGGAGAGCAGGCCAAGGTGTGTCAGCTTACCCAGAAAGCACATTGTTCTTGGAAAAAAATTGTTCTGTCACTGTAATCATATTTAAATTCCCATCCTTTCCAAGTGTTCCTGTGGGCCAGATGATGAAGCATGCATCTTTACTGAGACCGCGTCACCTTTTCTGGAATTTCTGTAGCCTGGATGTTAGCACAACTTGATCCTGCTTCTTATCACCTTTGATAGGTGTCTGGGAGGAGGTTGACTATACTTTCTCGTCTTGTAAGTCGAATAGCTGAGGATTCATTCCCAAAGAATGGTACTCTGATGGTTATGCTTGGATAGATGAGGTCTTCAGTCATCTGAGGGCAATACTGGCTTTACTTGTCTGAAAAGTGATAGGAAACTCTACTGTCATGCCATTAAAGCACGTCCTCAACTTAAAAATTGTCCAAGAGGAAGGATGCAGTACTAGATTCTGAAAGGAATCTCAAGACAGTAATAGACTGCCATAAAAGCTTTGTTTAGGCTCAGAGATAAAGAACGTCAATGAAAAGATGTGTGAAAATCTTCAGACACTCCTGGCTGCCTGATCTTTCATTGCCCATCTCTTGGTCTTGGCTGAAGACAATTTCCATTCTTCTGGTAGCTCCAAAATGAGAAAGACAAGCTCTATATCCCAGGACATGTACAAAGAACTGTGTAATCCAACCCCAGAGAACCTAGACAACAACGTGGACTCTAAGAGGGACATATATGGATCTAATCTACATGGGAAGTAGAAAAAAGGCAAGCTCTCCTCAGTAAATTGGGAGCATGGGGACCATGGGAGAGGGTTGAAGGGGAGGGGAGAGTAAGTGAAGGGAGCAGAGAAAAATGTATAGCTCAATAAAATCAATAAAAAAGAACTGTGTAATCACTAAAATTAAGAAGTTGAGGCTAAGTGTCCTATGGCTCCGAGGAGCACCCAAGACCTACTGTATGACAGGTTCTCACAGGGACACAGGAGAATCTGTTCACTGAGGAAACATTGTCACATTGTATCCATCAACAACTTCAAGTGGGAAAGTGGAACTTCTGTCACAACGGTTTCTCAGCACATACATGACATCAAGGCTCTGCTGTATGGTTACAGATGGCTTTGGTTTGATTCCTATGAGTAACCATGCAATTCTTCCTTCAATTTCCCCTGAAACCAGAAAATGGAGTTTCATACGGTCAAATTATGTACTATCCTAGGAGTCTGACTCATTTCTTTGAAATTGGCTTTAAGTTTCTAGAAATATAGAATCAAAAATATAGTGCAAACCTTGTCTTCAATTTAAAAAATAACTAGCAGCTTTCTTTTATTAACAGGAGTGTTAATGATAGCTATGTATCCTTTATCCATATCTACTATGCAGAAAAATAGAATTCATTTTATGCTTCTTCAACTATATAACAGTGTGGAGATGAAGTTTTGAGCAGCTATAACATCTCCCATGGTGTATCCCAGGCACCCCTAGCTGTCATTCTCAGGTGACTAACCTAATTTCATTAATCCATTTGTTTGCAGTACATCTTGGTCATAGAAGAGAAATATGTTCATACTCTGCAAGCTGGTTTTTAAAATGTCCATGATTGTTGTTAAATCTGAAGCAATAAATGGTGGGGCTTTAACATACTCCAGCTGTTAGTATCCCTGTTACATAAACATACCAAGATATCTTGTTACATTTTTCTAGCTACAGGAAGAAAAATTGCATTTTGCTCCTAGGGTCTGTAGCTATAAATTATAAGAAAGGGTTTAATCTGAAGAGCAAGATGATCTTCGTGGATAGGAATTATTTCCCTCCAAAGAACGTTTTTCACAAGAACAGTGAAATAGCCCTGAGGGTGTATAAGCATACCTTGGCATTTACAGAATGATTGGAGTTTTAACTCTCAAAAACATTTGTTTCTGCAAATAAAAGTATGAAGGCTTTGACAAGGGTATGGAAATTGGGTTAGTATGTCCACTATTCTGTCAAGAGAGCTCCATCACTCCAGCAATGAATTACAACCAAGGTCTTCAGGAGTCTCTCTACATTGTAAAGAACCTACCTGGCTTTCTGACACCCTTACCTTTTTCCTCATTTGGCATCTCCAAGACATCAGGATACACTAAAAATGATACAAGATAGAGATGATAAGTGAGTAGACACTTAAACTGTAAATTAAGTTTAAACTTAAGGATGTATGAATCTAATAGCAACCAAGGACACCATATAGCATGGTTAGTCCGAGGCAATTCTGTTTCAAACCTATCTCCTCTCAAGCTTAGTTTTCCAGACAATGCTTGGGGTTGGAATTGGTAAGCTTTATGGTTGCTTCAATAGTTGCTGACAATCTTTTAATATTAACCCATGCTTTTAAGTATTAACATTTTGTCATATAATCTGATACTCTGAGTAGCATTATACAATATAAACTAGTACACCCATTTTATAAATATTTGGGCTGAGCTTACAGTTTATACAGTGTTATAAATATAATCAAGCTTCTTTTAAAAATTCTTTACTGATGCATATATTGCATGTGTATGGGCATTTTGTCTGCATGTATGCACACCAGAAGAGGGCATCAGACCTCATGGCATTACAGGTACAAACAGTTGTGATCCCTCATGTGAGTGCTGAGAATTAAACTCAGGACCTCTGAAAGAGCATCCAGTGTTCTTAAAGCTGAGCCATCTCTCTGGCCTTATCATTAAGCTTTTAATCAATGGATTTAGATTTCTGATGCCCAGTTTTCTATGACAAACTCCTGAATGCTGTACAGTTTGTTTTTTCACATTTCCTTTGTCTTGCAGACTTAAATATTTTGTATCTATATGAGACTAAGATTCCATAACAAACTTTGTAGTTTGCCCATTTTTAAGACAATTGTTAAGCAGGCTTTAGCACTGTGTCTAATACTAAGGGTGCGGAAGAAGCATTCGATTCCTTCAGCAAGACTTAGAGCATGAGAACATAAACCGAGCAGTCCTGCTGATGATCCACTTCTCAGTGTGAAAAGCCATGGGTGAGCACAGGCTGGTACCATAGACTGAGATGAACCATGACCAGGTAATAGCTTTGGGAACAATAAATTAAGAGTGAGTAGGTGGTAGTAGGAGATGGTGTTGAGGAGGACATATGTAACATTTTAAAGGTGATGCGAGGTGTGTGCTTAAAGCTCAGGACATCTTGGACCTTCATGTGGTGTAAACCTCAGTCAGATACTGTTGGGGATGTTCTGACTTTCTCATATCGCATACGTCTTTTCAAATAGTAGTTTCTGAAGTTAAAGAGATGATTCTTTTCAATGACATATTCTGAAATCCGGCATTTCTTTTCTTTCAGCCAAAAACTTTCATTTAGCAGCATTGTATTTCCTGAGCTACGCAGTCATTATTCTCCATGAAGCACCTAAAATGCCAACTAATTTACTGGGAACTATGCTTTTAGCAGTGTGGTTGGCTCCTATTTCATGTGCATGTTGCTTAGCACTGAGAAAGATAAGAAATACTTATCTCATTATAAGCATATGAGAGATAAAGAAGGAAAAACTTGAAAAATCAATATTCATGTACCTATTCATATAACTTAAAGGCTATAAACACAAAACTAAAGTGTTTTGTTTTTTTGTACAAACTTTTCAAGAAGGTTGTTTTAATAGTGCTCACCTTTAAACTGTATAGCATCAGATATATCTACCAACTTTTCTGTCATTTCTTTAGTATTTTTATTACTAACCGAGAATGTCATACAATGTATTTTGATCATATGCATTCCTACAACTCAATCTTCTTCCAGTTCCTCTCCCACCTCTGCATCTTCCTACCATTCTACTTCAAAGTTTCTCCTTCTCTCTTTCCCTCCCTCTCTCCCTCCCTCCCTTCCTCCATCTGTTCATCATCCCTACATCCTCCCTTACCATCCTTCCTTACCATCAAGTCTAATTTGTATTGGCTGAAACTATGAAATTATTTAAAAAAATACTTTTAAGATTTATTTTGCTTTATGCTTGCATACATTTGCTAGACACACATGTTTCTCTATGTGTGATGGTGCCTGGGAACGTCACAGGATGGTGTTGGATCTCCCGGAAATGAAGTTATTGTCAGTAGTGAGTTGCCACATATAAGTAGTGGGACCTGAACTCTAGTCCTCTAGAAGAGCCATGGATAGTCTTAAACATTGAGCCATCTCTCTAGCCACAAACTGTAACATTTCTAAGTGTGGACATGCTTCTGAAACTTTATCCTTTATACACCCCGAACTATAAAGCTTGAGTTTTCTTTAAATGTGAATTATTGATTTCACTGAAATAACTTTTTTGTGACAGCATTCTTTCTGTTACAGCTATTCTCTTGATTTTGTCAATAACTTAACAAATTAACCTTCATGGTTTTATGTCTTATTTCTTTCTGATGGTGGTCATATGAGCATTCCTTGTTTGTTTTTTGAGACAGAGACTTGCACTGTAGCCCAGACTGGCCTGGAACTTGTTTTGTAACCCAGGCTGGTTTTGAACTCATGGACACTTCATGCCCCAGACTTCTGAGTCCTGGAATTACTGCCATGCAGCACCACATCTGACTCATTCTGCTTTTGTTCATTTGAATTTTACCTGCAGCCTTATCAAGTTTCATGTGTGTGTTGTGGTTCAATCTTTTCTAGTGAGCTTATCTTTCCTTTATTGCAAATTGTCACTTGAGCTTTCCTTGAAGGACAATAAGGCAAAGCCATTGTTCTGTCTGTAAAGAGTATGAACAACCACCATCTAGTGACCAATCACTGGCAGATAGTGAAGGTGGTCAAATCAGTCCATGGCCATGATGTGCAACCACCTACCATTTACACAGGATGTGTAGATAAGAGTAAGCAGTGAGATTGATTCCTTATAAACTTTTTACAATATGGCAGCTGTAACTGAAATTTGAAAGTGTTGTTGATAAACATATATTACTCAATCACAATAGTCAAAATTTGTGACCATGAGAACTTTCTGAAGGATGTAATTCTTGTAAATTATTTATTTTTTGCAACACTATTCTGATAATAATGCCATGATGTCAAATTTTTAAATATAATGAAATTTGAAGTAAATTATCTTTGACAGGAGTGCTTATAAATTAATTTTGGCTGCTACTTTTGTGTCACATGGAGAGTGTCTAGACCATTAAAATCAACACATAATTAACTGAGGCATAGCATGAAAAAAACAGACAGATTTACATCTTTAAAAATATCTAGACTACATAAAGTTTTGAGCTTTAAAATTTTGATTAGGGGAGAAAAACATCTTCACCGAAGTTGTTCTTTATGAGAATAATGTATAAAAATAGATTGCAGGTGTACCTTAGGGCTTCTATTGCTGTGAAGAGACACCATGACCACAGTAACACTTACAAAGGAAAACATTTAATTGGGACTGGCTTACAGTTCAGAAGTTTAGTTCATTATCATCATGGCAGGAAGCATGATGGCACGCAGGCAGACATGGTGCTGACCAAGAAACCAAGAGGTCTACGTCTGCATCAGGAGGCAGCAGGAAGAGAGAGTATCACTGGACCTTGTTTGAGCTTCTGAGACCTCAGAGCCTGTCTCCAGTGACAAACTCCCTCCAACAATACCACACCCATTCTAAAAAGACCACACCTCTTAATAGTGCCACCCTGTATAAGCCTGTAGGGGGCATCTTTATTTAAACCTGCACAAGATATTAGAGGAAAATTTGTTCAAATATTTTATAGTTTGTTACTAGGAGGGCATTGAATTACTTTCATGAAATAGATACTGAGACAGTATTAGTACTAGGAACAGAATTATAGAGGCTCAGGAGCTAAGGACTGTCACCATAGATAAAGGGAGAGAAAGAAGTCATTAAGAAACAACCATGGCTTCAGGTTTTGCTGACTTTCAGAAACCTGGAAACATGTGTTATTCTATGATGCCATTCCAATAGTGTTTTCAATGCTTTGAACCATATAAAAACAATTAGATTATCTGAAGAAGTTACACTGATCATCATCCTTGCCTATTCATCAATGCTGTTGACTTCCAGGCTGGTAGTAAAAAGAAAATCTAGCGGACAAAATCTGCCCACCCCTTTCAACCTTATTCCTCTAGTGCACATGGCACTCTCTGAGCAATATGAGCATTTCTTTCACTTAAGTTATGAAGTTAATTCTAAATGGTGCCAGAAAAATATATAGTTTAAGAACTTGGATTGTAAAGGCATATTCTCTTATATTGTTGCTTTATTCTTTAATATTTTAATCATTTAGACTTATCCTCAAATTCTTTTATTTTCATCTTGGAGAGAAGATCCATCATAGTTAAATAAACAAATTGAGGCTTTCCACCTTTCCACATTACAGCTTTGGAGAATCAAAAATATGTTTACATATTCCTAGCTTATTTTAGTCTGTTTGTCATCAGCAATCATGTGTTTCTAATATTGTGAGCCTCATAAATGTCATTGTGCCTCTTGCATTTGTCTCATAGAGTATGCTTGCCAACTGTGGTCTGTAGAGGGAAGCCTTCAAAATGCCAATGAGGGTGGGCACAGTTAAAACACAGAGAACATCTAATGGTATAAGACAAACCAGAAAATGCAGAATTTAAAGAACAGAATGAATATTTAGAAATACTAGAATGACATTTAAAATAAAAGTTATTTTGTGGCTCTGAAAGTCACAGTGTATTATTTTCTAAATCAAACAGATCATTGTCCACTGTCAGCTTTCCTAGCCTGGGTGATGGTACTTTAACAATGTATTCAGATATGCTTGTCTTGGCATGAATATGTCTGCCATGTGACATGGCAGAAGGATAAAACCCTTTTGCCAACAAAATAATAAAATGATATGAGAACATGTCTGGAGACATATGGTGCAGCAGATTGAAGGAGGTGAGGCCCAAGTTCCAGTTCTGACTCCACCTTTCATTCGCCTGATTGACAGAGGGTGAATAAAAGTAACATACCAGCCTTCAGATCCTTTCCCAACTGGATGATAGCAATTCCATCCAATAAAGTGTTTTGGCATGAAAGACAAAGAGGGAAAATAAATGAAACTGTATAAATATCTATAGCATTATATAGACCTAAGGCAATGGCATTATTATAGTCCAGAATATACCATTTTTACATTGTAAAACATAAAATTTACCATAGTTTTTAAGCCTCTCAAACTGTTCCAAATACTTTTTTGCTGACAGAGTCAAAATCAAAGAGATTTACAACAAGATGAGTATCGTGGTATATGCTTGCTGTCCTAACTACTTCAAAGACTGAGGTGGAAGTTCATTTGAAGCTAAGAATTTGAGAGTAGGCTTGGGGTTGGGGGGCATAGTAAGATCTCTTCTCAAGAAAATAAGCAGCAACGTCAGCAGGAGCAGATACAGGACATTTAATGGGATGTGGGGTCATGTCTTTAATTATGTAAACAGGTTAGACATTTTAGTCACAATAAGAAGTAAAAGTCCTACTTTCCTTTTCTGATGCTGGGATAAAACACAGCAAAACCAGTGGGAGGTGGGAAGCTAGGAATGGTTTTATTTGGCTTAGAGACTACAGTCTATCATCTGTGGAAGCTACTGTAGAAACTATAGGCAGAAACCCAAAGGCAGGAACCAAAGCAGAAGCCATAGGAATGACTTACTGGCTTGCTCCCCTCCCCATCTTTTTATTTCTTATCTACCTTTCTTATATATCTCTGGTCCACATGTCCAGGGACAAAATATCAGAGAGTGTGCTGGTCTCTGCCACATCAACCATCAAGAAAATATTCCACAGCCATGTGCACAGGGTAATGTGTTAGAGGGAATTCCTCAATTCAGATTCCCTCTTCCCAGGTATGTCTAGGTGTGTGTCAAGTTGACAAAAACTATTTGCAACACTATCCAAAAATCTGATAAAAATTTAAGGAACAAGATATCATAGATCCTTAGAAGTCAAATACTACAAAAGAAACCCTTGACCTTGAAATTGAAGAGTTGGACAGGCAAATACAGAGAATCACACTTCCTCTGAACACGATGCTGTGGAACCAGAGCCAGAGTAGAGTGCTTTGACTGACTTTAACAAAGATCTCATTTTGGACAAGTTTGAGAGATTCCAGAGGAACCTACTCATGGGTAATGGGGTACAGAATTTTTATGAATTTTTCTCCTAGAGTCTTATTACTTTTACAGATTTAGCTAAGAAAATAGCATTCTTGTTTGTGTCAGTGAGATGGGAAAAGAAACCACTTTGAGATGAGTTATTCTGTTCTTGAAAAGTCTGCTCCTTGGAGAAAAAACTTAAGCAGAGTTCAAATTATATTGGACTTTATAGTGCATAATTGACTTCACGAAAGGGAAATATCAACTGTGAACAAATTTATCTTCTACTCAGAGGTAGGAAACTATATATACATAAGAAAGTATCCCAGTCAAGCCCAGAAGAGCCATTCTGTCTCATTTACAGCAAAGGAAATATTGCCGTGAGCTTTTAATGTTCAAGTTCCAAGGACAGAGGCTAAGACAATGACCCAACTATAGGCCTAAGAACAATTCCTTTCATCCACTTAAAGACGTCCACCCATCAATAAGAAGTACAAGGCATACAAAAAAGTAAAGAAGACAGATTAATGGGATAGAATGAGCATTTAAGTCTGCTTCAGATATGGTAACAATAAGGGAATTACCAGTCTGTGCATATAAAACTGTGATTAATAACATGAGCTCTATCAGATAAAGTTGATGGCATGCAAGGAGAGATGGGAAATATAAAAAGGACATTTTTAAGAACTACAAAGAAGAAATAGTAAGGATCTCCATAGCAGGAATAAAAATCATTCTTAGGTTTTCCTAAGCAGACTGGAATATATTACAATAGAAAATGACAAAAGACAAACAATAATACAATAAACGAGAAAGGTAAGTGACTAAAAAGTTGTGATGTTTGTAAAAGGAGTTTGAAGAAGAGAAAATGTGCAATAAAGCAGAGTATTTATCCTGAGCAATGATGCTTGAGAGTTTCTCCAAAATCAACCTCGGACACAAAACAACTGATCCAGGAAGTTCAGAGAATACTAGGCAGGAAATGTGCCAAANGTTATCTGGGCATACTATATTCAAATTACAATACATCAAAAAAAGTGGCGGAAGTCCTGATAGAGGCCAGAGGATGTAAAAATAGCTCTCTACATGTGAGGAAAGATAATATTTATTTTCTATTTTGTAGAAACCATGAGGCACAAAGAGACTAAAGAATAATGTCTAAAGAATTATGAGGAACAAAGCACCAACCTAAAATTCTTGCTCCTTCAACAGTGAAAGTGAAATAAAGACTTTTTCTAAGAAATACAAATTTACCATGTTTGTTGTTCTGTATTGCAAGAGGTGTTAAAAGAAATTCTTTACAGCAAGGGAAGGTTGCATTGGTCAGAAACTCATATCTACATAAAGAAAGGAAGCACAGTACGTTGAAAGAAGAGGGTTTGTATGGAAATTTTTATTTTCAGACTTTTAATTTAAAACAGCAATTTGTTGAAAACAGGAATACCATCAGTTTATTCAATTATGTTTGATGAGAAAAGAGAGTTAGGATTTTTCTATTATTAAATGTTCCCACTCACCATGTCCCAAAATAGCATATTTAAAAGCAGACCTGGCTTAGTAGTAAATGTACATTCTCAAACCTAGGACAACGATCATTTTTAAAAGGACAGCAATGTGATTGCTGTACTAGAAAGGAGAAGAAATATGCAGGTGTGCAATATCCAGTTAAAAGCAGAAAGAACAGATGGCAGTGGAAGATAAAACAGAAACAAAGAACAGGAGCAACAAATAGGAAATGTACAGCAGATATTAAATAATCTCTGCTGATTATTTAATGTTGAATGTCAAATATCTGGCTTGATGTGGTTCCACTTGCCTGTAATGATCCCAGCTGTTCAGAAAGGCAAAGTAGGAAGATTATGAGTTTGAGACCAGTTTGAACTAAATAATAAGACTTTATGTAAATAAATAAATTTGTGGGTGTCAGTGGTCTGAATTCGTCAGTTAGAAGGCAGAGATTGTCAAAGCATATTAAATAATTTTACAACATGTATAAGAAACTCAATTTAAATATAAAATATATAAAAAGTAAAAGTAAGGGTATATCAGGCTTACATTATAAAGTTAAAAATATAGCATGGAAATTTTATACAGCTCATGCTCCCCAACAAAGATAGTTGTCAGGTATAAAGGGGAGCATACTTATAAAGTAGCCAGTTCTGCAAAAATATACAGCAAAATTAGATATCCATACATCTAAAAACAAAGTATTGAATATATGGTGCAAACACTTTAAGGGACAATAGATACAACCACTGTTTTAGTTGAAGATTCCTAAATGCTTCTCTGTCAGAAATGAATAGACATATCAGGGGAAACAAGCATCAATGGTACAGTTCAATGATTCAGTTGAATTAATACTGAGTGTAACCAACAGCAGAATGAATATGATTGACATCAATAGAACACTTTATCCAATTATAGACATCTTCTTCTTGTAGGAAACATTCACAAAGACAGAGCACATTATGGAACCGCATGCATGTCTCAACAAATTTAAAATAATAAAAATTATCTCTCTCTTCAACCACAATAGAATTAAACCAGCGATGAATAACAGAAAGAGAGCTAAACGAATCTCAAAGTACTTACAAGATAGACAACACATGTCTGAATAACGTAATTGAAAAAAATTTAAGAGAACTTTAAAAGTGTATTAAACTGAATGAAAGTCGTAACAAAACTCATCAAATTTCAGGGTGCTCAGAACAGATGATTCTTGAAATTTATGTGACTGAATGCTCATATTAAAAAGAGAAGACATATTTAAAGTCAGTTACATACATTTCACTTCAGAGAACAAAAAAGAGCAAATTATAGTAAATAGAAAAAAGAGAGATGACAAAAGTTAGAAAAAGATCAATGAAAGTGAAATTGACAAACATCAAATAAAACAAAAATCTGAGGATTTGAAATTATTAAAAAATTGGTGAGTGACACATTGGGCTAATTATTTTAGAATGAGAAAAGATTAAAATATCTTGTATGAAAGAGGTATATATGTAGTCATTGAGGGGATAATAGATACTATTAAAAAACTAAAAACCTTGCCTATAAATTAGACAACTTATATCATATGACAAAATTCCATGAAAGGCGTAATCAACCAAACTCATACAAGAACGAAAGGAATAAACAGGCCTGTGCCAATAAAGTAAGTTGATTCAATAATTAAAGGTCTTCTAAAACAGAAAACACAAGGTTCAGGTAGATTTCCTGCTGAATTCCACTAAATATATAAGAAATGAATCGTCTCAAGCCACAATAATTTCTTTCAGAACAAAGGAACAAAAGTAATGGATTATAACTAAGTCCAGCATTAAACCAATGCCAACCCAACACAAAAGTCTAAGAAAACAGTGTTGCTCATGAACATAAATGCCAATGTGCTA
>LOJH01016719.1:5272-18110 GCA_001685095.1 Ellobius talpinus
TCTCTCTCTCCCTCCTCTCTTTCTCCATTTGAATTTTACCAGCCAATAATTACAAGAGTTTATGCTTCAAGAGAATTTGACTCGGTAACCAGATTTGCACATTTATATTCTAGCTGCATTCAGAAGATATGATTATATTTTTGTCTCGGGGACAGGGAGCTGACTGCAAAGCTTTGGGGGTTTGATATTTTCTGGAACCCCTTTGCTCATCTTTAATTGACAGGATATTTACTCTTCAGCTTAGTTTTCAGGTCAACCCAATTCTGCTTTTCTGTGGCACATGCTCCCATTTAACCTTGGCAGGCAGGTCTCACTAGAATTCATCCCCAGTGGGGGTAAGGCTAACATAATATTACTTCTAAACTAGGCACAGTTTGATGAAGGATTTGGATATACTTGGTGGGTTGCTGTTCCAATTTCAGATATTTTGCTGGCATTCCCTGGGAGTCAGCCAAGAGCAAGGGATGACAGCTAAATGGGCTTTTCATACTCTGGTTGTGGCAGTAGAGTTTTAGCCTTGTGATTCTCTTGAAAAAAAAACCTTTGGGGCATTGATGATGAAGAGGTCCTGAACTCCACACTGAACTCCACAGAGAAATGTTATTTCAAATGAGCTCTTACCAAGTCCAAATTTGCCTGTTAAAATTTTAAGATGAATTACATCACCTCTCACATTTATACATTGCTTAATCCAATTTGCATTGCCATAGTTCACGCAGCATTCTATTAGACTTCATAGTAACCTTAGGCTATCTAGATAGCTTTGCTTTGCTTCATCCACTTTATGGATTTTACAGATGAGGACTATGTTGAAAGAAAGTAACTTATTTGTCCATAATTGCACCAATAATTAAATGTTTTATGAGGTCTGGGAATCAAGTTGGTCCACCCATTCCCAGTTTAATGCTTGAACTTAATCATGAGGTCTTACTGGTAAAATGTTTAAATATACTTTCTGAATGAATGGCATTCCAGTCTTTGCAACAGACAATGTCCATAGCACGTATTTAGGCTGACCAGCATAATGAGTACAGAAAAGGTACAAATCCAATGGTATAAAGTCCAGCTTTTCAAGAGTTGAACTTTGGAGCATTATCTTGTTAGCATGATGGTGGATTTATGAGCTTGTCAACTCCAGTCTTGGTCATCTCCTAATAATATATGAATGGATCTTCTACTTGGATGTATGTAAAGAGCTATCATCCTAGGCGATTCTCCTGCAGCAGATGGGAACTAATGCAGAGACCCACAACTGGACAACATGCAGAGTTATAGACCTTGGAACACGCAGCCCTAAATGGGATGACTTTATCAAACCCCTTTCCTCCAGGCTCAAGGAACTGCGTAGAAGAGGAAGTGGAAAGATTATAGGAGCCAGAGGGGATAGATGACATCAAGGGAACTTCCAAATGCAACAGGACTGATACACGTATGAACTCATAGAAACTATGGCAGCATGCAGAAGGTCTACACAGGGCCAAGCAGACAGGGTCCCAGCACCGAGAGAGGGACGTGAACACAGCCCCCACCTCTAACCAACCAAGAAACTACCTCCAAGTGATGACCACTTGCAAAATAAAGATTAGTTTTCTCCAATGGAGTCTGAGTGGGGATATAAACCACACTCACAGCAGTCCCCACGCCTACTATTAGCAGCTCAACACAAAAGAAACTCAACGGTATTTTTTGATTTTTTTTGTTGTTTCATATTGTTTTGTTTGGGCACTTTTATTTTGTCTTACTGGCCTTTTGCTTGTATAGTATGGTTTTTGATTTTTGTGTGTTTGTGTGGATTTATGAGTGTGTATGTGTGTGTGTCTGTCTGTCTCTCTGGTGTAGTGTATATGTTTCTCTTGCTTTTTTCTTTTGTTGTTGTTGTTGTTGTTTTATTCTGGTTTATTTTATTTATTTTTTTATTTTAACTTGCCTGTTTCTGTTCTAAAGAGAAAGACGGTATGAAATTGGATGCATGGGGGAATCAGAGGATCTAGGAGGAATTGAAGGAAGGGAATACTATGATCAGAATATATTGCAGAAAAAATATTTAAAAAATAGACTAAGAATGCAGAACTAGAAGTCTGTATAATCCAAATATTTTAGGGTTAGATGCTCCATTTAACTAAGATGATGTGCCTTACAAGTCTAATGATACACATAAAGGCTCCATCTTCGGTGTTCATAATACACAAATTGATTGCACACCAAGTTGCTTTGACAGAATGGCAGACTCCTGGATTTTCCACAGTAATTCTTCAAGGTAGAGCGACAATGTCTTCCCTGTTTTCTGAGCTTCAAGGTGTCTCATGGGTAATCTTTTGTAGTTATAGCTCCTTGATTTAGTCTCCAGAAAATACATTATTCTCAAGCATCCATAGTGACCATTGAATGAGTAAGAGTGTGAACTCCATACTCAGCTAGAATCTCTCCCTTTCCATTACAGAGCAGGCCTTTGGATTTGTCATCTGTCTATACTGTACATTTATGCATTATGAGCCCCCCCTTTGAAGAATGTTGGTGATATTGTCTATAAGATCACCTCAATCTATTTTTTTTGTGTGTGGTTTTTCGAGACAGGGTTTCTTTGTAGCTTTGGAGCCTGTCCTGGAACTAGCTCTTGTAGACCAGGCTGGCCTCGAACTCACAGAGGTCCGCCTGCCCCTCCCTCCCAAGTGCTGGGATTAAAAACGTGCGCCACCACCGCCCGGCCACCTCCAATCTATTAAAGAGCTCTAATACTGAATATCAGAGTGCAAACTATTGGAGTCACTGCCATTAATATTCACCAAAGTTTCTTAATCTCTACATAAACTTTCTTGCCAAGTCATTGCACTATCTTTGTGATAACAGAAACTCTCAGGAAAGGGAAGTTTCCTGCAAGTGTCCTCAAATTATTATAATACATGGCCACTTGCTTTGCCTTTATATGTCTAAGAAAAATATGTTAAATGATTCTTGCTAGAACTGGGAAGTCAGGAATGACTGCACATCTTTCACATCTTTTACATAGCAAAACTAAGACTAAATTAATGCTTTGCCTATTCAGGCAGCTAGACATGCCTGTCTCCCAGACTTTTGAAAAAAGCTCAAAACCTTAATGTGACATAAATGTTTGCAGAACTTTTTCTTGGCATTTGGCATTATGAATGGACTAAGAAAGAAGTCTAGCAAATTATGAAAGAAGAATGAATTTATTCCCATACATATGTCTGGCTTTAAAACCCTACCAAAGCTGCATTATACCCAGTTGTCAGAGACGAGGGGCATCATGCAAGGTCTTACAAATGAATGCTTAACAGGGAAGGCAATGGAAAGAATGAGGGGCAGGAAAAAACACCGAACCTCTGAGTCCAAAGAAGGACAAAGAGCCTGAACTGCCTGTTGCAGTAATTCCAGACTTGGTCTGTGACTGATATGAAAATGCCGGAGCCAGTGGACTAGAGAAAGAACTGCCATGGAGTTAGAGGTCACCAGGGACAACTGCAGTGAAATTGGGTTGGCGCTGGCAAAGAGATGAAGCCCAAGGTCAGTGGTGCGGGTCCTATCAATTATGGCACAGGCTAGTCTACGGAAACAACCCCAGGGATAATTGTTATAGTTTTCTGGCTAAGTCTGGTCTCTTTTTCAGGGACAGAAATCTAGATGTTCAAGGCACATAGTTGGGAATCTGCTAAATAAACTATTATCTTTGAGTGTATCTCGTGTGTATGACTTGGGTGCGTGGGATGAGCGGGTAGTGTACTAGCATAGAGAAGAGAGCCCCAGGAATCTGAGATGAATGTTGTATTATTTGAGACCTCAGTAGGAAAGACATGGTAGACTCCAACATAGTGTTTGCAAAGTTTAATCAAAGCTTTGTTTACAATGTCACGTGCAGGGTTAAAAACAATCAGCCAAAGGGTGGTGAAGTATTTTAGGGAGTGTGTCCTTGGGGCTGAAATCCTGACTGGCCCCTTCTTGCATTCTGTTTTGGATTTCTAGCTGCCAGGAAGTGAATTGTATGTTCCACCCTGCCTTTCTTAGGACTGAGACCTTAAACATGAGTTAAACATAAAGAATCCTTTCAGTTCTTTTTGCCAGGCCTTCTGTCACCATAAGAAAAGATAACTAGTACCATGCCTGAGCCAAAGCAGAGCATCGTGGCCATGAGAGAGCAATGGAAGATGCTTCTTAGCTCTCAGCAGCCGATACAGAGAGAGAAGAGGCTGAGGAAGAAGAAAGAGGAAGGGGAGCAGACAGAACAGGGATAAGAATGACGCCTTGATGGCACACAACCAGAGACCTACTCCTGCAAATAGGACCTATTGCCTAGTATGCACCTCCTAATATCACTGTAGAATGAACTCATCAATGGATTAACTCACTGACGAAGTTAGAGCCCCTGCAACCCAATCATTTCCTATAGACCCATAGAATTTTTCAATAAGAGTGGCGGACTTTGATAAAAGAACTTAGCCATTGTGAACTTTTGACTTGGCAAACAAGGGCCAGTAAATCAATTCTTCATCCTTCTTTTCCAGCTGATCTCCTCTTGGTAAATCCCACTGTCTATGCCCAGCCCAAGGTTAGAAGATGAAACAGTACGTTGGCACCAGCCTTCTGGGGTAAAGAACAAGGTAGAAAAGAATACCTGGGAGGGGCTGGAGGGAGGAAAGAGATGGAAAGGGATGGAAGGGGGTGGAAAGGGATGTACTTCTATTTTCAATTAAAAAATACCACATCTAGATGTTCCTAAAATCATGGTGTCTTTATAGTTGGTAGGATGATAAAATTTATTTGGAAACAATATTTTCTCTTTTTGTCTTATTTGATTTTTACTTTTGTCGGTCCTGGAGATTGAACCCAGGGCTTCATACATGTGACATAAGCAACTCTACCACTGAGCTCCGTCTATGTTTTTCTTCCTTCAGGACCAGGTTCCACTGTTATCCTCATACTGAAGATGAGGAAACCAAGACACAGAAAGTTAAGTAATTTGTTAAAGTCCCATTGCGTTACTAATAAGTAATAGACCAAGGATTTAAAAACAGATAATTGGAAATCAAATTCAATGAGCTAAGTTGCCCCTTAAGTTTCAAGAATAAATAATTATTCTGTATCAAAATTGATAACAATGGCAGGTATTTGGAAATTCTTGATAATTTACACTCAGTTTTGCTGTGAACCTAAGACTGCTATAAAAATTGTCAATTGATTCTTAAAATTGGTATAAAATGTATCTATTTAGGTAATATTCATCAAAACAAGTCACGTCCTCTTTTGAGAAAATGTTTAATTCAGGAATCTGATACTACAGATCCTCCTCAATGCATCATCATGCTTGTTTACTGACACAGGAATAGGAGGATAAGGTGCCCCTTGGGTGAGGGCTGGGGTTAGGGATTTATCCTGTACATAAGCTGGACAACATGACCTGACACTTTACTGCGGATAAACTGGGGACCACTACCAATTACCAAATTTGTTGGCATCAGTGACCATCCCTGAGCCCTCAGGGAAGTTGATTTAATTGAACCCTTCATAGAAAAGACATTCTTTGTCCTCCATGGACTGGATGAGAGGTGTTTATAAACCTATGAATGTATCCTACTGTTTCATGTTCCCCAACCAGCAAAACACTTATGTGTAAAGATGTCAGAGCATGGATCCTCAAGGACTTTTATAGGCCACATCTCCTTATCAATTCAAATCAATATTCGGTATAGATCATCCTATGAAGTTTCAGCTACGGACTGCAGGAAAGGAATAGTGAGACTTTTAACTTCCCGTTTTGAGGAATAAAATTTGGGTTTCCTCACTGAATAAATAATCTCACTTCTTTGCAGTGCTTGTTAAGGGTAAAAGTAGCACAGAAGAGGAAACAGAAGATAAAAACACCCGCTGTGCTGGACAGTGAGATACAGCTTCCGGGTCATGCTTCAGTGAAAGAAGTGTGGCCTAGCTGATGAGAGATTGCTCAAGCCATTCAGTTTAGAGCCCTTACACAGATTGGCTCACCTGAGGACAAATGCCCCACCCAGGTTCTTTCAATTTCTTTAGGTTGGCACACATGTAGTAACTGATCAGTTGGGGTTTAAAAAGTTGGTCATCTCAGCTCAACTTGGGACAGTTCCAAAATGTCACTTTATCCCTCAAGGTCCCCATGGGGACTGACTGAGGCTGTTGGGAAAACATTGTAACTTGAATGCTTTTTTTTTTCTTCCCTGGTTCCTTCTTTACCCCTCTGAAAGATACTGATTTCCAAGAGTTTTTTTTCTAGGAAGGTGTGCAAGCCGGTCCATCTCAGAGTCTACATTCTGAAGTGCCCAGTCTCTAGCTCAAGCTGTGTCCTCACTCCAGGAACAGAAAGAGACAAGGGCGCTGGCTCGGACCACACTTCTTTCCTTGGTGGAGGTTGTTCCCTTGCCTTTCTGTGTAGGTAAGCACCATGTGTGGTATGGGACTGAGTTTTCATTTGCTTACAGTGAAAGAGAATGGCCACCCCACTCTGAGATGGTTACGGTAGGAGATGAGGCTTTGCTTGCCTTCTCTGTTCAGTGGGAGTTATTGAGTGTCATTGTGTCAAACAGGAGAAATGTTTTTGGCAATGTTCAGGAAAGAAGGAAGATTTGGCAGGAAATTAACTACCATGATCAACAGCGATCAGCATTAGTCATTTGGACTGCTCAGAAAAAAATAAAAATATCTTTCGTATCTTGGGGAAAAAGTCTAAGATATGTGGAAGGAAGCTGAAGGAACGGGCCATTCTCAGCCTTGCTCAGTCAACCAGTTTGTGGAGCCTTGTCCTGTCTCATGTGTAGTCAATCAGATTACATATATTAGACTTACTGCTGAAGGAATATGGCAAGTAAAACAGTAAAACATTATTTACGAGGGCTCCAGTGAGGGTTCATTTAATAACATACTTACTGCACAAACATAAGCAGCTGAGTCTGAACCTGTGGAAAAGCTGGATGTGGAGGCACCTGTCTGTGATCCCAGCATTTGGGCGGCAAAGGTAAGCAGATCCCTGAAGCTTACTGGGCAGCCATCTTAGCTGGATTGGTGAGTCCTGGGTCCAATGAAAGAGCTTGTCTCAAAATATAAGTCTGAAAGGACTAAGGGAAACACCTAGTGTTGACTTCTGACCTCCATACACACATGTACACATTTGTGTATCCCACAGGCGCTCAAACACACGCCCACACTTTCTGGGAGCTAAAGCAGAGTTGAGGCAAGTGTTTCCATGATAAGAATCTGGTGGCTGAAGAACAGCAGTGGCAGCCTAGGCAGACCATTTCTAGAAACACCTTGGCTGTGTCTCTGCTGGGCCTGCTTGTCCCGTCTTGTTGGTTCAGTAAGGTATTGGGCGCCTGTGCACCCAATATCTTTTCTACTCAAGTAGTCTAGAGTTTTTTTTTAAGGGAATTTGCTACCAAACCCTAGGTGATAGATCTTCTGCAATGTTCATGCCCGAGCTCTAAAAATACCTACTGGGTGAACAGTTAAACTCAAGGGCAAATCAGTACAAAGCAGATGGAAATGGAGAGGAACAGGCACCCCTTTGCTAAGGAGACTCCCGTGTAAAACAGCATTTCTGTCCTTTTCCTGAGGAAGCCTGGCTCTTTTCAGTAAGAGCAAGGACATTGTGATGGCTCAGCAGATATGAGCGAGTGGTACTTGCTGTTCTTTCAGGTCCCAGCTGTGTTCCTTAGAGTCCTTAGTTTCCATCATTTCCTGTGATACCGGGACATTTTGTCCCTTTAATCATGAATCCAATGCAGATATTTCTCATTTCATGAAGCTGAGCAAAAGTCTATTTTTTTGGTGAGTAATTCCCAACAAATCAAGGACTCATAGGAGCATAGACAACATAGACTTGAACTGGTGTTTAATGTGGTCCAGGCCAATCTCAGAAGCCCTATTTATAATTCTATGGCAGAATTGCTATAAAAAGAAACGGGTATTAGAGAGTAGACCTCTCTATCAGTGCCGCCCCCAGATGTGTTCATTTAGGCACAACCTCCAAACCGCATGAGAGACCTACAAATACCTAAGCATGTTTCCAGAGAGGTTGCCTGGCAAACGGCAATCCACCGCCAAAGTGACTACAAGCTGTTACTGGTCTCTCGTTGACTCCCCTACCGTTTTCATTGCAACAAGTAAGTAATAAATCTCTTGTTAGATGTCAGATGTTAGCGAGTGTTACGTTTGTGTAAATAAACCCACAAAAGAGGAAGGTTAATGCCTGGCATCTGAAGGACAAAGGATAGGCTACTTGCTGAGGAGTCAGGAAAGAGTTGAGAAAAGAAGTCAGAGGTCAAGAGTGTCCTAGGGACCAAGAAGGAGCAGAGCGGGGCTTTCCTTGAGATCCGGGGTTAAGGCAATGTTAAGTCAAATACTAGCGTTCCTGTCCAGCTAGGGCCTCTCTTGGTTTAGGTGGGAAATGACTCATTAAAGGGACACACTTACTCATTAAAGGGACATACTTTAAACAGTGCCTTGGATTTCACACACACCTGAGCTGTGTACCAGTTAATACTTTAGAACAAACCTCCATTGTATCACTACTATAATTTATGAAGTACCTACTATGTGCCAGCCTCTGTATCCTGCACTGCACATATGGTTTCTGTTCTTTCTTTCTATTTTTTCCCCTAGGAGTGCTGTACCAGGTGCGATAGAAGCCCATGTTTTGATGTGATGCTTTCAAGTTTTCTGTTGGGTCTATGGAACCGTGGGTTCCCTTATGACATTTTCATACATGAGCGTAGCACATTTTGTCATATTCAGGCTCTACCATCACTCTCATGTCCCCTCACCTCTCCTGCTTAGTCCTTCTCATTCTCAGCTAGTCTGTCTTACACATACACGTCTTTTTTTGCACATACATTTTCTTCATCATTCTTAGCCATGTTTCAGTACACTTTTATTATATTCATTTTAGATATGAGGAAGGCTCTTCCTTATATGACGGGAATACAGGGTAACCTTCGATTCCACAGCCCAGACCATTGCAACTGAACTCTAGAGATGGAGTAAGACATCCATTAGAGATCTGCATGCAAGACAGACACATTTTTTTTTCCTGCTCAGGGTTGGTCTTTGTCCTTTTGAGGTTAACAACAATTAGTGTGTTTCTTTACCACATGTCACTGGTTACCAAAGTCAGATGCAGAACCTTGGGCTGCCCTGAAATTTGATCTGGCTCACTGTGGGATCTTTCCTATCCTTCTGTTCTTTGGTCTCACAGTTTACAGAAAACACTACATCAATCCAGCTGATGCTGGCTCCAGTTCTAAGAGAAAGAACATTGCCTGGCATGCAGAGTCCAGAGATGATAAGAAAGTCAGGTCAGAAACAAACTTTGTGAGAGCTTTGTTTTGTCCCAACGACCCTAGTCATGTGCTAGTCATGTGGTCCCTTAAAAACATTCAAGTCAGAAAAATGATAAGTGGTTTTAAAGGCATACTGTGGGAATCACCCATGTTCTGCAGAGAGATTGGAATTAAGGCTGAAAATGGCCTGCATGGTCACCTCTTTCCTCGGTCCAGATACTCCTCGACAGAGAGTATCCAACGGGATGAGCCAAATGTCAGGGACTCCATACTGCTCTTCTCTACCAGCCAGACACGTTGGAAATTTCCTGACTCTAAGCTAAGGTCTTCCTTTGTTTCATTTTATCTTCTTTTTTTTCTTTTATACTCTTGGGTCTCTGACTCAGGCCAGCTTTAGAAGTTCCCATTCTTTCAAAGAATCTGGAAATTTCAGGGACTTTTTTCATTGGAATTTCCCTAATGCCCATGATGTTCTGAAGGATCATGAATTCTTCATCTGCTTCTCTGATGGGGACCTGAGGAATGAAGTCCAAAGTCTACAGCCTCTATGAGCCTGGTTGAGTTTTCTTCATGGATTCCCCGCACAATTAGAATTTCTTGTATGCATATGTGTTCATGTGTATACAGAGGCATATGTTTGTGTATGTGGAGGCCAGAGGTCATTCTTCAGGCCCATTCACCTTTGACTCAGTCTTTTCCTGGCCTGTAACTTACAAGATAACTGAGGCTCCTGTCTCTACTCCCTACAACTGCAATTGCAAGCAGATGCCAGAGCATCTCACATTTTTTTCTTTTCTTTTTTTTTTTGAGACGAAGTTTCTCTGTGTAGCTCTGGCTGTCCTGGAACTAGCTCTTATAGACCAGGTTGACGGCAAACTCACAGAGATCCACCTGCCTCTGCCTCCTGAGTGCTGAGATTAAAGGCATGAGCCACCACTGCCCAGCTACATCTAGCATTTTCATGTTGGTTTGGGGGAATCATGCTTAACACTTTGTTGTCTGATTTATCTCTCCAGCCCTTTGTATTTTTTAAATGTTGAGGCTCACAGAGCTAGGGAGATGGTTCAGTGAATAAAGAACTTGCCCCAACAGCGTGATGACCAAAACCCACATAACAAAAAAATGAACAGGCAATATAGCTTCTTGTAATTCTAGAACCTGAGAGACAGATGGAGAAATCCTAGGACAAACTGGCTAGCTCAATTCGCTGGAACCAGTAAGCTTGAGGGTTAGCAAGAGACTGTGCCTAAGTAAATTCAGTGGGTAGTGACCAGGAAGTCATTCAAAGACAATTCTTTGACTACACACACACACGCACATGCATACACATAGGCACCACACACCACATACATACACGTGTGTAAAAGGTTGGAATAAATATATTCTAACGACAGAGAAGGGTGAATACCTATCTCAGGGATTTGCATGGAAAGCCAAAATGACTTGAGATTTCTTTGACATTATCCATTTTGCTCTACCTGTTTATAACTCCTTTGGACCTGTTTCCTTTAGTACAAAAGAGTTTCAATCTCTGAGCATCTAAATTAGCCCTCACCCTTATTCTACCTGCAATCCCAGCACCAGAAAAACGTCACACAGAACTACAACTTTACAATGTACCTTATTCTAAGCTGGTCACCTCCTATACCACCTGATATATTATAATGAGAATATGTATTCTAGTTAGAAGTATACCATTCTAAACTATAGGAAGTAGCCCTGAGAGGAAGACCCATAATAAAATGAGAGGTGACAGAGCATAGGTTGTTGAAGGAGGTCGCTTGTTTGTCCCAGCTGCCCAGTACCAAAATAAGCACACTATATTAATTAACTCACTACTTGGCCCATTAGCTCTATCTTCTTATTGGCTAACTCCTACATATTAATTTAACCCATTTCTATTAATGTGTGTATTGCCACATGGCTGTGGCTTACTGGGTGAAGTTCCCAGCGTCTGTTTCCAGAGGCTCCATGCCTTCTCTCTGACTCTGCTGTTTTCCTCCCAGCATTCAGCTTAGTTTTCCTTGCCTAGCTAAGTTCTGCCCTGCTATAGGTCCAAAGCAATTTCTTTATTCATGAATGGTAATCACAGCACACAGAGGGAAATCCCACATCAATAGGTAACACACACACAGACACAGACACACACACACAGACAGACACACACACACAGACACACCCACACAGACACACACACACACACACACACACACTCTTGTTTTGGGCAGTCTAGAGTTTGAATCTAAAGTCAGTAGCCCTCAACACAAGTTATTTAAAATCTTGGGTATTCAGCCTCTGCGGTGGGAAAATGAGGATAACAGATCTCTTTTTGAGGTTTTAAAGTAGTACAGTGTTTAGTACATTGGCACGGATGAAATGTTACATCTCTTTTCCTTTGTTGGGGGAGGGTTCTGGAGGTGATAGAGAAGAAAAGCAAGCTATTGGCGCCTCTTCCTAGGTTATTTATCTTTCAGGCTTGTCTTCTTTAGCCATGCTTGCTTGCTGGAACAGGACAATTTTCAACTTCAAGAGTCAACCTCCACTTAGTGCCCGCACCAGTCCTGGCTAAATCATAAGGTCCCTCAGGCAGTATCATGGATGACATTGTGCTGGGAGTGAGCCATGGACATTTGTCACTTTCTTGTGCAGCTTTGGACTGGGGCTCCCCGCTTGGTTTCCTGCACGTATTTCAGTTACTTTGGAGAGACTGGAACTGCCTGTCAATATTGCATCTAGTCATCTGGGCTCAACATTTGCCTAACTTTCACTAACTCATTCTTACGGAGGCAGAACCCAAGTGGTGGTCTGGGCATTAGAGGTCATAGCCCTCTTCTTTATTTTAACCCACTGTCTATATCTCCTTGTTGTGGAAGGCCTTGATGCCTGCCCAGTTCTGACTAACCATGTCCCATGAGTGTACTACCAGTGTTGATATAAAATGTCCTTTAAAGGCTCATGCATTGAAAGCTTGTACCTCAGCTGGTGGATCCAGGCATTGCCAGGTAACTTGGTGATGAGAAATCTGATATAGTCAATGAGTGAATCCTTTGATGGATCATAAGGCAGAATATGGAAAGATGTTGAAAACCAGAAGGTAGGGGCCTAGTTAGAGAGGGTGGGTCAGTAGAGATATGCTCTGGAAAGATACACTTTGTCCCCAAATTTTCCTGTCCCTCCTCTACTAATGGTTTACCATGAGGCAAATTGCTTTATTTGGCTATAGACTCCCCATCATGATGTAAGGGTCCAGAATCATGAGAGCCAAGTGGGTATACAGCAAAATCTCTACAACTATGAGTCTAGATAAATCTTTCCCTCCCTTTAAATAATTTCACTTGGATATTTGCTTACATAAGTGATACAATGTAAATGATATAGCCTAAGTGATGAGCCAAGTTAAGTTGATGCTGATTTTTGATGTCTATATAAATATAGCATCTATGTTTATGTCTATATCACCTTGTCTTTCTACACACACACACACACACACACGCACGCACACACACACACACACACACACACAC
>LOJH01016720.1:4043-22666 GCA_001685095.1 Ellobius talpinus
CAGGACAGGCTCCAAAGCTACAGAGAAACCCTGTCTCGAAAAACAAACAAAAAATATTATGCAAATATAGCTACACGCTAGCATTGAAAAGGAAGCCTAAAAATATTTGGTCTACGGTGAGAACATCTGTATCTCAAAACTATACGTTAACTAACTAGAATTAATAAAAAGATAAGTTGATATCAGTATATAAAGGTTATTTATTTTTATCTGAATGGGTGTTCTGCCTACATTTATAATGTACACCACTTTCGGGCAGTGCCCACAGAAGCCAAAAGAGGACAAGCGTCCCCTGGAACTGGAGTTAGGGACGTTGAGAACCACCATGTGTGTGCAGCAAATCAAATGCATACTCTTTGGAAGAGCAGCCAGTGCTCTCCAGCCAAGGTGTCTCTCCAGCCCTGCTAACAGGACTCAAAAGAAGACATGAGAAGGCCTTCCAAGGAGGCATGTACCCACGCCACCATTTCTGTGTCTTACTGTTCTAACTTGATGTGAAGACTATCACAAGAAGTTTAGCGGCTGCTTCAAGCAGTGAAAATATCCATATTCTATGCATCAAAACAAAAGTCTGCTAAGGATAAAAACTAAAACTCTTCTGTGCTTCCTAGAAAAGCATTTCCTTAAGAGGTGAGCTATGGCTGGGTGCGGTGGCACATGTCTTTAGTTCCAGCATTCAAGAGGCAAAGGCAGGAGGATCTCTGTGAGTGGGAAGCCAGCCTGGTCTACAGAGGGAGCTCCAGGACAGTAAGGGTCATACAGAGAAACCCTGTCTTAGAAAACCAAAAGAGGTAAGCTATGTTTTATATTCAGTAATACTGCTTAGATAATAAATGAAAAAAGAAAAACAAAATTAGAAAAATCATTAACTCCTTAAGTGTGCCAACATTCAACAGGGGCTCATGAAAATCCTCTGGGAAGGGTGTACTGGTCTCCTGGCTCTCAAACAAGCTGGTGCAAATATTTAACTATCTTATAACCAAAAGTAATAATGAAGTGAAAAGGGAAGACCTAAAATTAATGAGGGGACCCATTCCAGGGCACCCCACACACTAACATCTGTAGCTGTTCAGCTGGTTATTCAGCTGCACAGAAACCCACCCACACCCCCAACACTCTAACCCTACACTCAGTGCCTACTGCCATGTAAGGCCACAGACAGTCCACCCCACTGTACTGCTTAGGAATGTCAAGGAAAAATGGTACACATGCAATACATACGCGATTATTTCCTAATATTTCCCATCCACAGATGGGCCCAGCAATATGAAGAACTAACTGTAACTGTCTCAGTCACTAAGTATTGACGAAGACCCTTGTATGTCCCCACACTAAATCCCTTAGCAGTGAGGGAGGATAAGCAGCAGCAAGTCGGTCAGGCTGGAGAGCCCGTCTAGCTCACAACCTGAAGTCCACAGCAGCCAACCTAGTGCAGCAGCTCCGAGAGCAGAATGGCGACAACTCACCGGGCAGCACTGCTGAAGGACTCAGGCTTCGCTGGTCAGCACACAGACCTTATGGCCTACATGAAAGGAAGCACCTGCTTCTTTCATTAACTCTTACAACCTTATAAAACTATTATTGCCCAGATCTATGCTGGGAAAACTGAAGCACAGAGCAATGAAAGATCCTGGTCAAGACTACACAGCAGGTCTGGCCTGGAAAATGGCTCCGCAGGTAAAACGCCCTTGCCACCAAGCCTGGCAACCTGAGTTCAAAATCCCCAGAACCCATATGGGGGGAGAAGAAACAACTCCTGAAAGCTGTCCTCTGACCTATTCATGTGCATGCCCCACAGTAGAGACATGTGCAGAGATAGATGGAGACATATATGCAGAGACAGACAGAGAGACAGATGTGATTTAAGAAAGAAATTTACTGTACGGAAGATGCACCTACTATATCACATGACTTTAAGAAAAGATTACGTAAACAAGTGAATACTCGTCAGGCATATGATACCAGCAATGAAACAGTTTTAATGACTAAAATGAATAAAAGAAAAAAATCAAAGATTATGTCAATGTTTCAAACATGAGAGTTAAATGTGGAAACAGGATTGGGAGCGCAGGAAGGAACAGTCAATCCAGATGAGTAGGGTCTGAGAGAAAGGCGAAGAAGAGAAGCTGACAGTTGACAGAAGGATCTGGAACACATAGAAAAGGCCTCAAGGTAGTCAAGGAAGCTGTCAGTGACAATGTGAAAGGTGACAGCTTGATAAAGAACGCATTCCCTAAGGGTAATGTAGAGAGCACAGCGCTAAAGACCCAGGCTTGAGCCGGCCACAGTAACCCAGAGCAGAGGGAGGCAGCCAGGAGAAACAGGAAAGATTAGAGAGGCAGGGAGTGGCCCATCTGCTGCACCCAGATACGTCCACTCTCCCAACAGTGGCCAGTGGCCCTCACTCTGCAATTCTGAGTTTTAACACGACAGAACCCAGGCCCCAAAGCTGAGAGGACACAGGTGAGGAAGATGTGAGTGGTAAGTGAATGGCTGCTGAGGGCTCACAGGTGCCGTGAGCCTGGTATGAGGGACAGACACTGTAGCAGGTGCCAGAGAACAGGGTACGAGGGACAGACACTGTAGCAGGACCACAGGCGCCGTGAACCGGATACGAGGGACAGACACTGTAGCAGGACCACAGGCGCCAGGAGCCGGGTACGAGGGACAGACACTGTAGCAGGACCACAGGCGCCGTGAGCCGCCATCGCAGGGCTCACAGTCGACTGCCCATCTAAGTGTTCCCTGAATTAACTACAGCCAAGCTGGGGGCAAGGTGGGACTGAAGTGGGAAGAGGGATGATGAGTGCCCATTTTCACCCGGAGGGAGCAACACGATCACATACACAAGTTTTTCCATAGCCTCCTAGGCAAACCGAGGACACATTTCAGAGGGTTACAAAATGTGCCGCGGCGGGTCACAAATTGAGACCGGGATCGTTCCTTCACACCCAACCCTCTCCTAATTCCCATTTCTGATACCTGACACAGAGAAGGGCAGTATCTCTATCTTTAGTAAGTGCCATCGTTAAAGTGTTTGTGCATTCGCTCCTTTTGAAACCTCACAAAGCAAACTGAACCACAGAAAATTTAAATGATTTGCCCAACCCCTGCCGCTTAATAATAGCGGTACAAATTCAAGTGTGATTCTGAAGTCTAAACTTTTTCCCCCCAAGACAGGGTTTCTCTGTGTAGCCCTGGCTGTCCCGGAACTCGCGCTGTAGACGAGGCTGGCCTTGAACTCAGAGATCCGCCTGACTTGGCCTTGGGAGTCCTGGGACTAAAGGCAAGCGCCACCACTACCCTGTGATGGAATCTAAACTCTGAAGCCATGATGGCCAGTGTTTTCTAGATGAAAGGGTTAACGTAAAGACCAAGATCTGCAGAAGTTAACAGTGTTTGACCAAGGTCTACAACATGAAAGTGGATTCTACCTCTGCCCATCATTTTTCCCCAACAGAAGCAATGAAGGGGAGTCAGACCCAGGGCAAGAGAACACCAGTGACTGGGTGCCCAGTCACACCTGTGCTAAGCATCTAACGGCCGGCTTCAACATCTCTCCTTAAAGGTTGAAAAATCTGAATTCCCAAATCAAAACCCACGTTAGTACAGTGCAGTTTAGTCCCACACCAAATACACCACCCATTCAGCAAAAGTACGTAAAATGTGGTGGAAATTGAATTAGTTCTCCCCAGTTATCAAGGAGCATCAGATCCAATGGAAGAGCCGGTCATATCTTACACTAGTTGGCTGATCCTGCTTTTAAAAGTGATTCCTAACAAGTAAAAGACAGTTAATGACTCCTAGCTCCTAAGCACAGTTAGGACACTGGAGAAACCCCCAGAGGCATGAGAGACACAGGCTTGTCTGTGGGCCATTTTATGTCAACACTCCGGTTTGGGCTAACTGGATTAGGAGCAACTCCTTCCCCGAGCACCAGGTGGCCACTGACCATGGGAAAGAGAGAGGCATCTGCTTTATTAGAATTAGAGGATGAAACACCAAGTTGGAAAACTTGCATATGAAAACTGGACTGGCAGCTTCTCCTGCAATCCTCAACAGGTAATTTTTGAAATACCTGATGTTTGCCAGGAAACGTGTTAATTCAAAACGGAGAACTGGGATAATTTGTTTTTGATTTTTATTTTACACTCCCCTCCCCCAAAAGAGGAATTCTATTAAGAGCTACTTGTGGGTCAATCTGCCTCATACCTCAAAGTGTGCAAACTGTCAAGGTCTGAAGAGGGCTCCGTGAGTCTCTCGCTCCAGCCTCGTGAGGTGGCTGACTAATGCATGACTTGTGAAAGGCACTCTTAGGGCCTCAAAACTGCCGACTATCAGGCCGAGTTTGGGATAGGGGTCGGGAGAAGAAGGGGGAGGGGGGCAGGAGACAAATCATTAAAGACCTCTCTGACCAAACTTTTACTAACTAGGATTACGCAATAAGCTCACAGCAACTGGCTTTGAAAACGCATCAATCTTCCCGACACCTCAAAGTTTTCAGAATTTGAATGACGGCATAGAAACCCATGCAAAGGCTCAAAGGACTTGGGAGAAGGCAGGAGGAGAGCCGCGCGAGCTACCCCGAGGACCGACCATCGGCTCGNNCCCCAAGTTCAGAGCCGTGAACCGCCGACCCGGGACCCCGAGAGGACGAGGCGACCGATCCTCGGAGGCTCCACTCACCAGGAACTGGAGCATGATGTCGGTAGGGAGGGCGAGGAGGGTGTGAAAGGGGCTTCAGCTCCAGCTCTGCTCCCGGACTCCTCCCCAGCGCGAAGGCGGGCAGGTTCCGGTTTACGCCCCGCCCCGCCCTCGCCATGCCCGGAAGCGACTTGCGATTCCGCAGCGCCCCCTAACAGTCATCGCGAGAAGCAGTGCAAGCCTAGTCTTAGAACCAAGGCCTCTGTAAAGCAGAGGCCCAGGAATTTAAGTTCTTTTAATTACGCTGGCAATTGTGATAACACAATCGGACTTGGGGCTTCCTGGCCTACTCAACCAGGATGAAGGTGAGGTGGCGGGTCCCATGCCAGGTGAGCAGCTGACTCTTTCCAAAGGGTCACGCTAGTCGCCCCCACAGTGGACTCTCAGACGGGAACGGGGGGGGGGAAGGGCTCATTTTTCAAAAGCCCACAGATGTGCTATGCTGCCTAATCAACGCACTCCTCAGACCCGTGATAGAGGATGGAGAGAGATCTTCGGAGTCTTGCACAGCTGGATCGAAGTAGTGATTGCTGGCAGCCACCAGCAACTGCCTAATCTATCTGAAGTTCACTAAAGGCCTAAGTGGAGTTTGCATCAGCTGTCACACCAGCAATAGGAGCCCTCTTCCCAGTCCATCCACTCTGGCCCTGTTTACTGCTGGTCGCCTCCTTCATACACAAACACAAGGAGAGCACCCTTCGCATTTTGCTCTCAGTCTTCAAATTCAATTTCATCTGCCTAAGTGAAACTCTGGTTTCAAATAACAGAAGAACAAATCTGTAGCTGGGTCTGTTGGTGCATGCCTATACTCCCAGCACTGAGGAGTCAAAAAGCAGAGGGCTTGAGGCAAGTTCAGGGTCAGCATGCTAGACATGGCATGTTCTTAAGCCTATCAGAGCTGGACAGCAAGATCGAGTCTTAGAAAAATAACCAGGAAAAAAAATCATATTAGCTTAAGCCAAATGGGAGTGCATTGCACAGATCTAGAAAAGTATCATGGATATTCTAAGATTTATTAATTTTATGATTGCTCTGCCTGCAGATATGAAGGTGCACCAAGTGTGTGCCCAGAGCCCTTTCAGGTCAGAAGAAGCCACTGGATCCCCTGGAACTGGAGTTGTGGATGGTGGTTAGCCACCATATGGTTGCTGAAAACCGAACCTGGGTATTCTGGAAGGAAAGTGCTCTTAACTCCCACCCCCAGTCATCTCTCCAGCCCTCTATCAGAAGTCTCTCTCCGTCTCTGCTTTTCTCCATCCATCTGCTTCATTACTTCTCTCACTTTCCCTCCTCCTCTCCACTCAACTCTGCTAAACTGATAAAAGATCTGGTTAGAGAAAAACAATTAGATAAAATATAGAGATTACACACCATCAAGAAAAAGACTGATAGATTTGACATACTAAAATGTGTAAAAATTGAGAAAAAATAACCTAGTTAAGTAAATATCTGCAAAGAAAATGGGGGCATTCTGAATTTATTATATAATTATTTCCTACCCATAAAAAATGAAAACCCAGTGTGGCTAGTTTTATATCCGCTTGACACAAGCTGGAGTCATTGAGAAAATGCCTCCCTAAGAGCCAGCTGTAATGCCTGGTGGTGGTTGTGCATGCCTTTAATCCCAGCACTCTGGAGGCAGAGGCAGGTGGATCTCTGTGAGTTCGAGGCCAGCCTGGTCTACAGCATGAGTTCCAGGTTAGCCAGGACAACACAGAGAAACTGTCTTGAAAGAAAAAAAATGCAGCTATAGGGCATTTTCTTAATGGAGGAGAACACAGCCCACTGTGGGTGGTGCCATCCTAGGGCTGGTGGTCCTGGGTTCTATAAGAAAGCAGATTGAGCAAACAATGAGGAGTGTGTAGTAAGCAGTATTCCTCCATAGTCTCTGCATCAGCTCCTGACTACAGGTTCCTGCCCTGTTTGAGTCCCTGCACTGACTTCCTTAGATGATGAACAGTGTGTGGAAGTATAAGCCATATAAATCTTTTCTTCCCAACGTGCCTTTTTGTCACGGTGTTTTATCACATCAATAAGTTGGTAACAGGATAATGGGGTATTGCTGTGACAGACCTGAGTATGAGTTCTGAGAATTGTGGAAGGACTTGGGAACTTTGTGCAAGAAAAGCCATTGAGTCTTCAGTGCTCAGTGAGCTGTTCTGTAGGGTCTTGGAAGATTAGAATGTTGAGGGCAATGCAGACAATGAGGCCTGGCTTGTGAAGTTTCAAAGGGAAGTTTAAAG
The DNA here is from genome assembly GCA_001685095.1 of Ellobius talpinus. Lineage (NCBI taxonomy): Eukaryota > Metazoa > Chordata > Mammalia > Rodentia > Cricetidae > Ellobius > Ellobius talpinus. The sequence continues at coordinate 10,991 of LOJH01016720.1, forward strand.
ATTCTATCAGGGCTGTTTGTTATTTTGAATTAAGATGCTGTGGTTCTGGTCAGCAGAGACTAAAAATTATCCATGATTAACAAGACAACATCATTGAAGTGAAAACTTTGCTTTACTGGGACAATTGATGCTAGTTAGCTGGAGCTGAGAAATTAGCAGAGATTGAAAATAGACCAGCATCAGCTGGGCTTGGTGGCGCATGCCTCTAATCCCAGCATTCAGGAGGCAGTGGTAGGCTGTGAGTTTGAGGCCAGCCTGGTCTACAGTGTGAGTTTCAGGACAGCCAGAGCTACAGAGAGAAACTCTATCTCAAAAACCAAAAGTAAATAAATAAGTAAATAAATAAATAAAATTTAAAAAAATAAAAAATATACCTGCATCGATCTGAGCTTGAGGGAGTTCACAGTCTCTGGACTGACATCTAGGGGGCCTGCATGGGACCTATCCATGTGGATGACAGTTGTGTAGCTTGGTCTGTTTGTGGAGTTCCTAGCAGTGGGATCAGGACCTGTCCCTGGCCTTTGAGATGGCTTTTGGGAACCTCATTCTGTGATGCCTTGCCCAGCCTTGAATCTGGGGGATTAATTTTGATTTTTACAGGAGCCCACAGGAGTTGAGAGACTTTGAACTTTTGAAAGAGATTTTGGATTTTTAAAGAGATTGGATATTTTAAACTGGGTGTGGTGGCATATGCCTTTAATTCCAGCACTCAGGAGTCAGAGGTAGGTGGATCTCCAAGTTCGAGGCCAGTCTTCTCTACAGATTGAGCTCCAGAACAGCTAAGGCTACATGGAGAGACAAACAAAGGGAGAGGGAAAGGAGAGATTGAATATTTTAAAGAGACTAAACTTTTTAATGTAATTCAATTTGTAAGGATATTGGACATTAAAGTTATTTATGTTTTATATTATGGTATTAATATTAATGTTCCATCCTGGGGCTAAATGAAAAAGGAAAGGTTCTAACTGAAAAGCGATGTGTTTGTGTGTCAAGTTGACAAGGGGTCAGTTGTACTGGCTAGTTCTATGTCAAATTGACACAAGCTAGTCATCAGAGAGGAGGGAATCTCGATTGAGAAAATGCCTTCATAAGATTCAGTAGTAAGGAATTTTCTTAATCAGTGATCAATGGAGAGGGCCCAGCCCATTGTGGGCAGTGCCACTCCTGGACTGGTGGTCCTGAGTTCTATAAGAAAGCACGCTGAGCAAGTCAGTCAGTAAGCAGCACCCCTCCATGGCCTATGCATCACCTCCTGCCTCCTGCTTGAATTCCTGTCCTAACTTCCTTCGATGATGAAAATGATATGGAAATATAAGCCAAATAAACCATTTCCTACCCAGCTTGCCTTTTATCATGGTGTTTCATCGCAGCAATAGAAACCCTAACACATCCAACAAAGGGAAAAAATTAAATATACAAGCAGAAAAAATAGCTATAATAATGCGCACAACCCAAACCAACCAAGACACCACTTTACATCTATCAGCGATTGTTTTTTCATTTATTTTTTAAGTGCAGCAATTAGGGCTGGGGAGATGGCTCAGTCAATAAAGTGCTTGCCACACAAGCATGAGGACCTGAGTTCCAATGCTGGGGAGATAGAGACTGAAAACTCTGGGGTTTACTAGCCAGCCTAGCCTGAACCTGTGGGTTCCAGGCCAGTGAGACACCATTTCAAAACGTATGACATCTAAGACTAATCTTCGCTCTCCACTCACACATACACACACATTATTGGTAACAATCAGAAGTGTTATCAGTGGTGTGGAAAATACAGGACCTCTCACCCTGCAGGTAAGAGTATAGTGGGGAAACACTAAGAAAAAAAGCAATGTCTAGCAAAAACAGGGCTCTTAACCTCTCAAGCAGGATTTCCACTTCTGGTTACATAATGTGCAGAAGCCTTCTTACATGGCATGTGTCTCACCAAGGAGATATGTATATATAATCAGCACTCCAGTTAACAAAATATTGGGACCTAAATGTCTGCGGATCCCATTATAGCATAAGGCAGAAATCAGAGTGTTTGCACAACAGGATACTGTAACCATTCAATTATAAAAATGCAAAACTATCAAAAAAGCATGCTGCATGAAAAGCAATTTGTAAGTTGTTTCATAATGTGCCAAAACAGATAACTGTATTTTGCTCTGCAAAGTAATACTACTTAATGCCTGTGAACATATAGTCAGAAGTAAAAAGCATGGGTTGGAAGAAGCAATGAATTAAGAAGTGACTTCCGGGAGAGAAGCAAGGAAGTAGGCTCACTGGGTCATGGGAGCCTAACCCTGCCCACCATACTTTTCTCACACAGGGCCTGGAGCAAATGAGTCACTACAATTCACTGTGAGCATCTGTGTAGGTGTGTGCCTGTGTAAACAGAAGCCACAGGAGGGCATCGGGGTCCTGTACTATTTGTTACTTGCCAGCTTCTTCCCACCAGGAGCTGGCAAGCCCCAGGAAGCCTCCTTCCTATCTCTGCCCCCACAGCACTGGGATTATTGGCACCTATGTGCAGCAGTTCATGGGTCCAAACTGCAGCAGTCATGCATGTAGAGCAAGGGCCATTCTCCAGCCTGAAACTGAGTTAAGGTATAAAATTAAGTGTATAACGTCAAAGACCGGATATCCAGGTTTGTTGTCCTTAAAAGCATTTTTAATTGAAATGGCATACAATTTTTAAATATTTTAATTGAAAGGATTAATTAAATTATTAAAAGTTGTCCTGGACACAGATATTCAGTCTAAAAGTACCACCCCACAAATTTCTTACTCTAATGGGAAATGACCTTCATCTCACCAAATGATCACTTAGTGTCACACACTGATGAGATGCACCACAGGCATATCACCTGTCAAGCTGATTGTGGCGGAAAATATTCAACATGAATCTAATCAAAAGACAAGAACAGATGCTCTTTCTAAACAGCCAAAACCTGTCAACTTCTCTTAGAAAAAAGGGGAGAGGCAAGGTGTGATTAGATGAGGTAGATACATGTACCATGTGATTCTCTTTCTTTCTCTCAGGTTTTTCAAGATAGTTTTCTGTGTCCTAGAACTCGCACCTAACTTTGTGTGATTCCTAACTGGATCTTAGGGTTTTTTTTTTTAAAAAAGTTTTAAACTAAGTTTTAAAGACAACTGAGGAAATTTGGATATGGAAAGCACGTAACGATTTGCATTTTATAGTAAAAGGTCTGAAACACAGAAATGTTACTGGTTAGGAGTCATTTGGGCACAGGTACAACTGAAGAAGAAACCCAGAATGCATATACATTAAAGAGAAAGCAAATGTGCACACTGTTCGCAACTAGTGGTCTAAGTTAAAGGGAGGCATTTGCCACACTCTGCTCCCAACTCTTCAGAAGGTCCAAATTTTTCACAATAACTTGGGGAAAGTGGTATTTAGAAAAGACTAAATTCATGCCTTGTATTGCACAGTTTGTCAAAGCTACAATAGTAGTAATTATGAAGAGACCATGCCTTTTTTAATTACCAGCTCCAGTATACGTCTTCGGGATTTGGTAGACATGATAAATAACCAGGTCAGCTCAAGAATAACAACTGTATTTTAATGGTTATAAGGGACAAACTCACGCTACAAGAGTGGGAGGTCCGACTTTTTTATATGTCTGGCAGGCGCAGAGAGCGCGCACCTGGGTCCTCTCAGTTTTTCATCCTGGGCCCCAGGTCGCCACGCCTTAACTAGATGTGATTGGTTGACAGAGTTTCCCCATCATATACTGATTAACACAGGGAAAATGAATTAAAAATCCTACATTAGCTTAGTCCTTTTTGGGGGAATAGAAAGCCTTTCCTATAAATGCTAAAACTGTAAGTCAAAGTATCTAAAACCTGCTTCTCTTCCCTTTGCTTTGCAGAGGACCCAGACAACCTTTCTCTCCAAGCCTCACACATCAGGCCCTCCGCTGCATGAAGTAGCAATTCTGGTCAGCCCGTACTGCTGATGCTGCTAATGGCATCACTCCCTCCCACACACTTTCCCACTGCCCTGCTGACCTCTGAGTCAGTCCCCTGCACTCCTGAAAGAACTGAAGAGAACAAAAAGGGAATGCTGGGCCAGTAAGGGGGCTCAGTGCATAGAGGCACTTGCCACCAAGCTCGCTAACCTGAGACCCTCAAGGTGAAAAGAAAACCAACTCTCCAAGCTGTTCTCTGAACCCTGTGCAAGCTATCCTTTCCTTCGGAAGGAAGCTTCTTAGGCGTGGATGGTCAGTAGGTTCACATCTGTATGCGGGTACACTTGTGCCACCATGCACACGAGGACAACATGCTAGTGAGTTCTCTACCTCCAAGTATGTTCCAAAAGTCAAACTCAGGCCATTGTCAGTCTTGGCAGAAGAAAACACCTTTATGCATGGAGCCATCTTGCTGCTGGCCCAATGCTGTGTTCTTGGTGACAGACAATGGGCTGGAGGGAGAGGTCAGTGGCAGAGCATTTGCTACCAAGAGTGAGACCCTAGGTTCACCCTAGGATCATAAAAGACCAAAGAGGGCCAGTGCAGCAGCAGGCAGGAGGCTGGCATTTTGCACCCAATTATATGCTCCCTCATTGCCCTAGGACTTGTGCCTACTAACAGGACGTTTTCTAGTTATCACTATTGTGCAGCTGGTGGACAACCACTTTCAAAATCTAACAATGACCAAGTCTTTTAATGAAAATGCTTAAAGTTGGAGAAATTTTATTGTAAGATTTCAAAACAAAAAACATCAACTATAACACCATGGACTAACAACAATGTTCTGCACCCACGTGGGAGCCTCCGCCCTCCTGCAGCCTCTCGTGTAGAAGGCTAAAAGTGTAGCTGGAAGGGAAAATGCACCTCCAATGGTGGACATGGGAGAGCAGTGATTATGCAATCTTTTCCTCGGTGCTAACCACACTAATGAGAATATAGATGGATGATTAATTTGGAAACTGTCACACTCCTTTCAAAGAAACCAAGATGGATTGTGCTGCCATTTGAAATGCAGGAAAGAAAGGCAAAAGCTAACTTTGGGAGATGGCGCAATGTTTTTGAGGCATTTCTGTTTGCACAGCATGAACGTGGCTGTAGTTCATGATCCACTCTGTTGCAGAGACCTGAGCATCACAAAGGCTCAAAACAAACTGTGTGTTCAGAATCTCTCCAGGGGAAAACCATGAATATCAAAACATTTTTATGTCAAAAGACTGATCATACATTTGTTATTTTTTAAAAGTATTTTATTGTTCACAAGTGAGGATGAAATAAGGCAGAGGTTTACAGAAAAGATGTCCATATATCTATCAAGAAAGAAATAGCAAAATATCTTTTGGTCATAATTTAGAAATACAGTCATCTATAAAAAGGAGATGGTTTTCCTCGGTTCATCTCTTCCACAGAAGAGCATAAGCATGGCTCTCAACTCCTTGATATCCTCAGCAGGCCACGGATGCGTCTGACAAGGGCCTGTATGAAACTGTAGCGGGAGCGAACTTTGGAATATAACCCTTCAATGTCCAGCAGTTTCTTTTGTAGTGATTCTCCAAAAGCATTGATGGCATCAGACTGAAGCTGGAGGTAACACAGACACCTTTTATTATTACATTGCTTTCTCTGGTATATCATTCTGTGTCTTTCCACTTAAAACACTGACATACTACTCTAAGGTGGTCTTTTGTATATAAAAAAAGGTAGGCGTATACTTCAGGGGCAGACTAGCATATGCAAGGATGCCCACCTCACCCACACATAAATTCACAAAAGGCACTTCCCTAATGTAAAACACTATGAGATTTGTGTAATGGGATATCAAATTAATTAAAAATTTACATTTCTATCTTAGAATGTTTTTGTGGTTTTTATTCCTGTACAAATATATATAAATCAAAGGTATATCTTAAATAGCAACAATTGTTGATGCTGATAAACTAACAGACATATAAAAATAGCTCCAAAAAGTCATACCAAAAGTTATTAAGGGACTAGAGAGATGGCTCAATGGTTAGGAGCACTCACTGGCTGTTCTTCCAGAGGACCTAAGTTCAATTCCCCAGCACCCGCATGGCAGCTCACAACCATCTGTAATTTCAGTTCTAGGGGGACTTGATGCCCTTTTGTAACCTCTGTGGGCATCAGGAGCACACATGGTACACAGACACACGTGCAAACAAAACACCCACACGTAAAATAAAAATAAGTATTTTAAGTTGTTGAGCAAGTGCCAGGCTAGTGATGGGTAAGTTGTTAAGAGCACTTGCTACATTTACAGAGAAACAAGGCTCAATTTCTAGCACCCATATCAGGTAGCTCACAGTCACCGCCTCTAACTCCAGTTGCAGAGGATCTGAAGCCTCCTTCTGGCCTACTAGGGTACCTAGCAGGCATGCACATAGTGGGCATACATATACCCAGACACTTTCATACCCACATAAAGAATTCTTCAAAACAAAACAAGAGTGTCTTTAGGGAATAAAAACAAACTTTTACTTTCTGTTTCTACCAACAAACTCGGTTCCCTTTTACAGAGAACAGCACATGAGGGCAGAGCCTTACCTGGTCTATGTCACGCTGGCTCACTAAAGTCAGCCCACTTCTGAAGTCCAGGTTGGGTTCTGAGGAAAAGGAATCTGGAGAGGAGAGGCAGAGTGAGGAGCTTGGCAAGCACAGCAAAGGCACCCGCCAACAGTGGCACGTGGCTCAGCTTTGAACACTGGACGCCTGGCACGCACATCCCAGTCCAGGACAGGTCTCAGCCTTCCTTTAGGAGTCTAATGCATGTTCATCCACCCCAGCGCCATTATGCTCCAGAATAATTTCCCAAGGGCAAAAAAGTAAAACACGAAAACAGTTGTGTTGATTATGTAGCTCTCCAGCCCCTGATTCCAAGTACTCTGAAACATAAGATTTAAGGTCACTTGGAGTAGTCAGTGGTGTTCATCCACAGTCTAGTTACTCAGGAGTCTGGATCAACTGAGTCCCTGGATTTCAGGGCCTGTCTGGGAAATAAAACAAGACCTTGCTGCAAAAAAAAAAAAGAAAAGAAAAAGAAAGAAAGAAAACACCCCCAAAACAAACAAACGAAAATAGAAAGAAGTAGCTGGCTTTTCAGAGCTGAAAAATGTAGATGCATTCTTGGCTCATCTGTTTTGAGAGCAGCTTACCTTGTAGTCTTCTGCTTTTAAATAAAGTCCTAGAGGCAAACAACGAGTCTTGGGAATCCGTTGGAGTGCAGTGTAACAAGTAGTACTCCAGATGGCGCCAAAGAATAAACAGGCAGGTCTCTATGATAACTTGAGTCAGATTAAAGAAGAATCTCATCACGTGCATTTCACAAACCAGTTTCCAAGGGGGAGGAAAGAAGAGCCTGTGCTTGATTATGCACCATGAACGCTCTGACAGACAGGGATGAAGTTCCACTGAACATCCTTCCAGAAAGAGCTCCAATGTGAACTATGGCAGGCGAGGCCCACAGGCTACTATGCCAGCAGGCTCTTGCCACACAGAAAGCATCTGCAGATTTATAGCGCTCTAGAAAGTGAGAATAAAAATAACAATATGGAACTACCTCAGGCATTCACTGGGCAAAAAAGAGAGGCCACAAAACAATAATTATGTCCTTTCCAAAATGTTTTTGGTAACTCAAAGGAAGCACTGCCACACTTTAAGGTTTGCACTCTGGGCTGTGGTTGCAGAAGGATACAGGAACAGAGGGAAAGCAGCTTGGCACGATTATTGATCAGTTTCACCAGACGCCGTCTCGCTAAGACACACTTCTGTGCGGTAGAGATTTTATCAACACCAGCAGGCATCACAGACTGGCACAACTAAGTAAAAGAAAGAGTATAAATTATAACAACTTAAACAAAATAATATACTATGAACAGGTCATTATAATATGAACTGTGAAAACACTCAAATGTATTTATATAGCTTTGTGGACAAGTTTATCATCCAAAAACTGAGAGTTAAAGAAGCAGTCAATTCCCACATGAATGTTTACCTGCTGTCTTTGAAAATCTGTTTGACAGACAGACACTGCCAACCCACAAGCGTCCCACCAGCCCTTAGTGTCCTATTAGATGAAAATAAATAGCCCTTTCAAAGCAGTAGATAAAAAAGACTGGCATGAATTGTCAGTTAGCTTCAGGAGAAAGTAGAATGGTGGATATGTCCAGACATGAAGTGATCAGGACTGACATGCCACCCCACCTCTTTGGAAACTCAGTACAACATGAAGACGCTAAAGACAGACCAAGTTCTACTGCAAAAACATTTGCAATAGGAAGCCCCATTTCTCTGCCGCTTTGAAGAGATTATTGGAAGCTCTTTACAGAGGCAGCCATCCTCCCATTTTCTTGAGAAGAAGATACTTGGCTGTTTCTGAAATCAAGAGGTCCATGCTTACGAGGTGCATACAAAGGAAAATAAATGCAGATCCTTTAGTAGCGCTGAGTCTATCTTCTTTACTCCTGAGCCCAAGCCTCATACCTGGGCCCTTGTTGGTACAGCAACAACTTTTCAAGTCCCACAGCTCATTACAAGGTTCATACCTCTTTTATCTCATCTGGGGGAAGTTGCTCTACATTCTGTAGCTTGTTGAGACTGCGTCGGTGGCTGTCATAATAGCTAAAGAAATCACTGGCACTCTGTTTCAGCAGGTAGACAATAATGCCCAAGCCAGGCAGGCGCCAATATGGAACCACTGGAACCTGGGTATCTAATAGGTAAGAGAAAACAGTGTTCCACTTATACACATTTTCTATGGATTCCATTTGTTTCTTTTAAAAGGGGAGAACATGAATGCAGTCCTCTACTACCACAAATTACACAGTGAGTTGGGGAACTCACAGGGGTCAGCATACCTGGAGTTCAATGGATGAGCCTCACCCTGGGAAAACAACCTTCTATGAGTTTAAGTCATCTTTAAAAATTACAGATGCTCTATAATTTAGGTCACATAGGCTATGATTAATAAAAACCCAAGACCACAGTTAAACACTACGGCTGGAGCTGGAGAGATGGTTCAGTGGCGAAAAGCACTGGCTGCTACTCTTCCAGGGGTATCCAGTTCAGTTCCCAGCACCCACATAGTGGCTCACAACTGCCTTCTGATGCAGAAGATCTGATGTCCTCTCCTGGCCTCCAAAGGCAGTGCACACAAATGGTACAGGCAAAACACCCATGCACATGAAATAAAAAGCAATCTCAAAGTTAATAAATAAACACCCCTGCTAAAACACAAGTAATTAAGGGCTACTGTAGTCAGGTACATAATTACCACTGGAGTCCTTGAGAAGGTAAAGAATCCAGCTAGTGGGCACCCTTTATTAGGTGAGAATCAAGGCTTTATAAAAATTACACACCCACCCAAATATACAAACACTTTTCAAAGGCTTGTGTATAAGTGTTTTGCCTTCATGTATGAATGTGCACATGTCATGCCTGTGGATGGTGCGAGCCACCATGTTGGTGCTATGAACTGAAACAGTTCTCTTCAAGAACAATAAGTGTTATCTGCTCAGCCCCAGTTCCAAACCATAAACACACACACACAAAGTGAAACAATTTGCACCTCATTCAATGGTTGCAGTTACAAGTATTTACCTCTAATCTGCACTGTTCTGGTTGCTGAACTGACAGCTTTAAGTCATTCTTCCAAAGAAATACTTGAAAAATTAACTGGATTCCATTTTAACCTGTCTCACGACAACAGCTCCCTCTGGGAGCAAAACACAGCAACTTAACCTTTTACTTGGCTGCCTTTTAGTGAGGGTGCAAAGGAACAGTTTAGGAATGGCCTGAGCTACAAATTAGGTTTAAGAATAGCCTGGGGTACATAGGAAAACACTGTCTCAAAGAACAGAAAGAAAGTCACTGGTGGGTGACTTTAAATCAAAAGGGGACAGGATTCCTAAATATTCTATACCCAAACTAGTTAAGCTACCTGGACTTCTTGCAGCAAATAAGACTCCCTGGAAATCACCAACTTCCATTATCGCTAAACCAGTATCCAACAGCTCTGTCTTTTGTGTGATCCACAGGATGGTAACCTGACCTTTGCTACTGGCTTGTGAAGACAACAGAGGCTAAATCAGCCTACCTAGCACCTAAAAGTTTATTATCATGTGACAAAAATGTGGAGCATACACGACCCACTTAGACACTGAATCACTGAATTCAGCATGAACTGGCTCAGCATACAAAGCTAACTTACTAAGTGATCATACATTCCACCCAGCTAGCTTCCTCTTCAATTCTAGGGGCTTTCTTTGGGGTTTCTGGTATTATTTAAAACTACATTCTCTTACATGGCTTTTCTAGTTTTAGCCTTAAAATCCAAAGACTTTCCTTATTCTCTGTGCTTCCGGCCTCACACACAGATCTAAAATGGTACCCCCGACACTTTCTTTAAAAAGTCATTTTAAACCAGGTGGTGGTTTCACACGCTCTTAACCCCAGCACACAGGAGGAAAAAGCAGGTGGATCTCTGAGTTTGAGGCCAGCCTGGTCCACAGAGTGAGTTCCAGGACAGTCAGGGCTACACTGAGAAACCCTGTCTCGAAAAAACAAAAAAAGGGGGGGGAAGTTATTTTAAAAATTTCCCATTAGTAATTCATCAAGAATAAACTGTGTCTCATTGGAGGCAAGATGCAGAGTTGCATCCTACTCCTAACGAATCTGTTCCTCAGATACAGTAAACAAAAACTCCCGGCTCACCTTGCCGTGGTCCATCTCTGTTAATGGTCTCTGAAAGGCTGGGGGTGAAGAGACACACAGTATTCTGGAAGGCAGGGGAGCTCTGTAGCATGAGTGACTGGCAATATTCCATTACATTGGCACAAATCTACAGTGGAAGAAAAGGAATGACTAAAATGTTAGCCTAAAAATTCCCCAAAGTCACAAAAATTTAGACTGCAGAACAAGGTCATAAATCAATATGTAAAATTACATACAACGGTTATTTTTATCAAAATTTCCAAAACCATAAAAACTCCAGGTCCAATTTTCTTCCCTTCTTACCTGCTGCATGGCCAGCTCAATCTCATCTTTCTTGTTCACCCGATCTTCCTCCACATTATCGTCTTGAAATTTAAACTGCCGCAGTCGGTCAGAGCCACCAAAGCGGCTCAGCAGTCCTAAGCACTGGCGCTAAGGAAGAAAGACACACTGTTCACTCCGGGATGAAGGAATTTAACATTAGTTACTTCATTTTACTTGAGGTAGAAGGGGAAAAAAATCAGTGGGGAGTGGAATTATTCTTGAAATCATCTGATAGCTTATTTCCTACTAAGACAATTAAGGTAAGCTTGCTAAAATTCACTGTTTTTCAAAGGGAATTTTTTCCCCACAAAGATCCCCAATAACCTAAATGTCTCTTGAAGAAAATTTATGTCCTATATAAATTATTCACTAATCCTTTCTGAGACAGTTATAAAAAGAAATACAAGTTAATGAACAAATGCAATGACAAGACAGTCAGTAACAAACCCCATAGTCTTACCAGAACTCAAACTTAAAGACGGTCAGTAACAAACCCCATAGTCTTACCAGAACTCAAACTTTAAGACAGTCAGTAACAAACCCCATAGTCTTACCAGAACTCAAACTTAAAGACGGTCAGTAACAAACCCCATACTCATGAATTATAGGCTCAATGACCTTTATTTGTGGCTAGAATCCATTAATAAGA
>LOJH01016722.1:0-16347 GCA_001685095.1 Ellobius talpinus
ATTCATCAGTGTGGCTATAGGATAGGGTCAGTTCAGGCACCCTCTCCTCAGCTGGGGACATCTCCTTGGACACCTTGGAACCCCTCTAAAGTCAAGTCTCATGCCCAACCCTAAAATGGCTCCCTTAATTAAGATATATACCTTTTTCAGCGAGGCAATCACATCTTGCTTCCTCTGAGGCTGGGTCACAACTGTAGACTGAAACTTCCCTCTTCCCAGAATTCTTGTTGCCCCRCCTCTACTTCCTGCCTGGTCACCCCACCTGTAATTCCTGCCTGGCTACTGGCCAATCAGTGTTTTATTAAAAAGCAATACAAGTGACAGTATAAAAGACCATTGTCCCACGGCATTAACCCACAACCCAAATAACATCATCATCACACTTCTCTCTATTCCGTGTTATAATCCAGAATGTCTCTAAAGCCATTTAACTGTGCACTTTAAAGGGGTCAATGAAATAAAAAGTTAAATAGTGAAATATAACTGCTGGCAAAAATACTAGAATCATATCTAGAATATTTTCCTTTCTCCCGATGACTAATACTGTCATTCTCATTTAAACCCTTGTCTTCTCTTGTCTGCATTAATGTAACAGTCTTCTAACTGGTCACTGCTTCAGGTGATCTATAGCTCCCTTCTATGTCCCTTCTCTGCAGAGAAGCCAAGAAGAGTAGCCAACTCTCTAAACACAAATCCTTCCCAAAACTCACCCAAGACAGCAAAAGAGGTAGCTCGGTAGTTATGAGTATATGGTGTTTTTTACAGAGAACCAGAGAGAGGTTCCTGGCACCTACATCAGGAAGCCTCTACAGGCACCTTCACACATGTGACAGACACACACCAATACACAGAAATAGAAATAAAGATTGAAAAAAAAAGGTTTCCCATCCCTGTGGGATAAAATCATTCAAGATTCCACACGATCTGGCCTGTCTTTCCAGTTTAATGTCTACTCTTCTTCTCGCCTCTTACTCCCACCACAATGACCTTCCTGCACGTCTTAAGACATGCCAACTTTATAATAGTCAAGTACTTGCTGTTCTCTCTAGGGTGGGCTTTCTGCAGACCATCTGGATCTATTTAGTGTCTGTCATTATAAACTTCTGAGGCCATTCTCTATAATGAAGCCGTCCCAGGCCCCCTCTACACTTTACTGCTTTCACCCACTTTTTTATCTTTGCTAAGTCTTCTCCACTGCACGACGCCACCATTCTCTGTTCGTTTTCTGTTTCTAACTTTCTCCACAGTGACTCCCCACACCAACCTGTTCGCAGCTCACGCTGATTGCTTTTGCAGCATGTGTGTTCTGTCTTGGTTCACGCTTGCCACCTCCCTGGTTCTGGTTTTACTACCTCCCTCTTCAGCTCTTTAAGAAGCCTCAACATCTCTCCAACACATTCTTCAGCAAGCTTTCAAAGCCTCCAGTTGTCTGTCTGCTGGATAGATGCTAAACTCCTCAGTTCAGAAGGTAAGGGACTATAGCATCCCTTTCTGTGAAGTCTTTTCCTCCATCAAAATGGACTTTTCACACTATTCTCAATCATCTTAAAATGTTTTTCTTCATACTTTCCACAACTGATTCACACAGAATATGATTTTTAAATTCACACTATGAAAAACACATTCTGTCTCAAGCCAGGCATAAAAAAGCCCAGATGCATGAGGCCTCTTCTTCCTCTTACCTTTACAACATTTTACTTGCACCTCATGATTTTTTATATATAAATATAGATATAGATAGATAGCAATATTTTAGCTGCTTAAAATGAAATGGTTTTTTGAGATATTATATTCTTATTTCCAAATATTTACTGCCTTCCTTGTAGGAAGTTAGACCTATCTCCCTATTATAACAGGTTTGGCTTCATAACTGGTTTTGACCAATAAAATTGAGCAGAAGTGATATCTGCTATTTCTGATACAGCATACATTTCTGCCATCTTTTTATTGTCCCCTACCAAAGACACATTTACTCCAATTAGAAGCTGCTCTTCCTGCCCAGATTTTAGAATAAAAAAGAGGAGAAGTAAGGTTATTTGCTGCCCACTGTGGACCTTGACATGGATGAGAAATAAACCACATGATGTAGGTTTCAAATATCTGGCCTTCTTTGTCCCAGCAGCATAACTTAGTATGAGATGGATCAGTCAATTATCCAGGTCAACAAATATTCAGGCCATCACAGTCTTTTCATAGTACTGAGAACACACTCCAGGCCAATGCTATTTTAAATGCCCCAGAACAGGAGCGAGAGATGTGGTTCAGCAATTAAGAGCACACACTGCTCTTATAGAAGACCAGGATTTAGTTTCTAGCATCCACAATGGGTGGTTCACAACCAAATATAATTCTAGCTCCTGGGGTCTGACACTCTCTGAGCCTCTGCATGTATCTGCTCTCACATAAACATACCTCCATACAGACACATAACTAAAAATAAGACAAATTTATTTTAAAATACTATGGAATATATTTTGCCATGGGAAATATAAGAAAAAAATTGCAAAGCAGTTGTCTTGATTTTGAAGAATAACACGAAACATGATTGCAAGTTGCTATAATCCAAAGCCATATGTTGTGAAGCTATCGTGGAAATTTTAACCAAAGGGCTAGTGGGTACCAGGAAAGAGAAGCAGACACTAGAGGGGTCAGAAGTAATGAGAAAACAATGTTCTTGTTCATTTTGCCACGCTTCTCAAACAGAAGGTCTTAGCAATGTATTGAATAGAGAACCAGGTGGATCACTAAAAAGTAAATAGCAATGAGCAGCCAGTTGCACTCAGTATTGCCTGACATGTCAGTTTTAATACAGCCATCTGATGGAGCACGTCAGAGAAAGTGCGATGGCGCAGGCTGAAATACATCAGGGCTCACGAGCTGGCGAGTGGGCCCATCCACTTTATTTAACTCATCGACCCTGGCACCTTCCAAGCTCCAGTCATTTCTGGTTAGTCATGTGGCTTTTCATATGACCAGCTGCTCTGGGCAGACAATTTAAGCAAGTTTATCTCCCAGTCAGCAGCCAAGGGCTTCCTATTTTCAGTTTTACTTTTGATGGGAACCAGTCATCCCGCTGAGCATTCGAGACCCGTACTTCGGGGTTCACTGGGATCCGTGGAGAGCATACAAGTTTTCTCAAATACCGCTTTAAATAGCCTGAGGCAGAGTTTACAGAGGACAAATTTCCCTCTTTAATTCTGACACATGTTTCTAGGGTGATTCGAGTGATAAATGCCCTTTTCCTGGGTTTGTAAATCATAAATTCAGGACTTACTTAAGTAGCTTAGTCATGTGCTCAATATTAGGGACAGGAAGATGTTGAGCGACAATCTGGGAAGGCCAGAGTGAACTCTTGCTCTGCCTTTCCCCTAATACACTGAGCAAGGGCACTAAGACCATCTAGTTATAAGGTCTGCAGCTCTGAAATTCGGAGAAAAAAAAATTAGACAGACTCCAAAAGATTTTGCCCTGGAAAAAACATAGCCTGTTATTATTTGGGCATCTTTCCTGAAGGCAACAGAATTGAGGGTCTTGACTCCAGCACACACTTGCAGGATTTTCTTAAGCCCCATTAGCGACTTCTGGTGACAACAGAAACTCCCGTGCTTATAACTGAGTCCAAGTGCCTTTAGTGACACATTTTGATGACACCTTCAGTATCGGCGCATCTATGTGCCTCCCCTTTCTAAATACAGATTTAAAAAAAAGATAAAGTGAACATTGCCAAGCCTGCTGGAATCCAAAATGAGAATAATTTCCTACCGTCCACAGTTTCAATATGGTAGCTGCCTGACTTACAAACTGCTGCAGTTCTAGAGTTATAGAATGGCCGGCCACCTCTCAGGGCTGTCCCAAGCTACTTCACTCATGTGAAAGTCACCCTGGGGAATGCAGCACCTGTTCTCGCCCTCAGGACTCCTGGGGAGTTCATCTCAGCTCTTGCTTCAAATACGGCTTCATTAACTATCTTTTACTTGATTTACTTTTAAATACTATATTTTCTGTTTATTGTATCTCACAGTAAGCCAAGGGGCCACATGTATGGGGAAAATCACGGACAATGGGACGGAGAAACTTGCCGAGTCACCCGGCTTAGCAGTCATTCCACGTTTAGGCATGTTGACCAAATGGGAGATCTCCATCAGCCCGAAAACATTGCTTTAGCCCATGACGAAGTTGTGAAATCTCTAATTACTGGCCCAGACTGTTTTCCTGGCTCAGCCCGGCAACTGCCCCCAGAAGCTCCCACACTGGAAAGCAGCTGGCTTATGTTGCCCAGGCTCCCATTCCCTCACTCACTTGTTGGAGGGAAAGAACCAGCTAAGCCAGAAACCCACTCAGATTCCACACCCACCCGGGGCTCTTCTCACTGCACACTCTCAGAACTCTGAGGAATGACCATCACTGCCCCTCTGACAATGGGAAAAAAGAGGTTTTTATGGCCTTCTTCTTCCCACTTTGTGTTTCAATATTTAAAGACGTAAGACTGCTCATGTGTTTTATAGTTAACCAACTTTGGGGGTTTGGAGGAGGGAAGGACAGAGATGATTGATATATCAGTGCTAAGAAATTATCAGCTAAGCAGTGGGGACTGAGTGCCCTGCCCTTCACCATTTTCCCCCGTGACATCAAGGCCTCAGGTGCAAAGGAGACTTCTCATACACAGTTGTTGAAAAGATGTTCAATGATGAAAACTCAGTCAGCTCCACTGTCAAATGAGGATACCGGAATACTCTTTTCTGAAACGGAGCCAGCCTCGAAGGATGGCCTCCTTCCTCTGACAATGTTATCTTCAGGATGAGGTGCTGGATTCCTCATACTGAGGAGCCCAAATGTCTGCTGAGCTCCATTTCTTTGGTATAATAAGATTATACCATGTAATAGACTCACAACATAGAAATTTCAGATATTTCCTAAACTCAAACAGAAAGGCAAAAGGCTTATGAGTCTCACTCCACGGTGAGAAAGAGAGAGGAAATTGGTCACACCGAGGATTAATGTTATAATTTATTCCACACTTCCATAAATCCTACCATATTTGAATCCTACATTAACCTGGTGGAAATGGTGTGCAGAGAACACAGTCTCTATTTTATATGCGAAAAACTGAAAGCTTGAAGAATTGAGGTCCTCAAGCTACAATATTAACAAGAGAAGGAGTCCAAACCAGAGCCAAGCTCTGCTCTTTCTAGCTAAGAATTAGTATTTATTTAGCTGTCAGTTCTCAGTTGGTTCTCAGGTCTTTAAATCTCCATTAATAACTTTTTCTTTAAGGGGTGTGGTCTATCTTCCACCTAAAACCCCAAAGGACAGGACTATATCATATTCATTTGATCCCTTATATTTAAACAACATTTCTGCTGAGATGGAGAACCTCAGTGATATTTAAAAACAATCATATTATTTTAATAAATATAAATGGCTCTTCCAATATATTAACTGGTTCCCAATTTTACACCCAAACAAAGATGAACTTTATTTCTTAATGAATGTTACCTATATATAGTCTAAGTAAACTTTTTTTTTCTTCCTTTGAAAGGGTCTTGCTATGTAACCCAGGCTATAAAGCACAACAAACTCATCCTCATCCCTAATCAAGCTCTAATTTTAAGATCATAGTTTAAATGGCCACATCAGTCCCTAACACTTTTTTTAACTTTAATAATTTCTATCCCTCATTTACAGTGTCAAAGTTGAGTAATTATCAATGTACAGTCAATGTGAACAATTAATCCAAATGTATTAAATTAAAAGCAGAGTCATTGCAAAATGAGAAATCAGACAAGCAACATCAGACAATCCATTTCGGAGAGAACAGCAATTGAAACAGACAGCGAGAGCTGTGATTGAAAGGGAACACAGGCGCACAAGACCTCTGATAGGATGATTGCTGTGTGCTGAGGGGGGGGTGGCCATCCAGTGACTCACTGTTTGCAGGGCAGCGGTGGAGCACATCCCCTTTGGAATGTATAACAGGGTTGAAGAGCTCTCTTGAAGGTTCCATCTAGACTTCTGTGGGCTAGACATCTGTGCTCTCTGCCTAGAGCTGGTTCACTTATCATGATTCATCCTCATCCCTAAGATTCTGGGGGAGTATATGCTATGTTAGACATGAATAGGTGGTTTGAATAAGAATGATGGCATAGCCTCATAGATTTGAATGTTTGGTCACCAGGGAGTGGAACTATTTGAAAGGATATAAGGATTAGGAGGGGTGGCCTTGATAGAGTAGGTATGGCCTTGTTAGAGTAGGTTTGGCCTTTTTGGAGGAAGTAAGTCACTAGGGGTAGGTTTTGAGGTTTTAAAAGCCCACACCAGCCCCAGAATCTCTATCTCTGTCTATGGATCAGAATGTAGCTCTCAATTACTTCTCCAGCATACCAAATCTGCCACATATGCCACCATGTTCCCTGATACAATGACAATGAGCTAACCCCAGTTCCCAGTTAAACATTCTCCTTTATAAGGGTTGACATGGTTATGATGTCTTTTCATAGCAATAGAACAGCGACTAAGACAAGATAGCACATTGCAGAGTCCAAAACTCCGCTTGGATGGTTTCGTTTGGCTTTAAATTTAATCTACCAGAGCAAAAGTGGGTTTAGAAAGAAAAACTGAAATCCTTTTTGATGACCTTCAGGAAGGAGACTTCAAAGCAAAGATTTAATTAGAAATTGTAGCTACTTGACTCTTCTGGAATACAATTCATTCACCTGGGATTAAATATTGCTGGTTATTTGGCTCTTGTTTCTAATGCTGTATCTCTACACTTCCTGACCTTTCCACAGACATTGTTCTGATCTTTGGTAGGGAAGGAATTTAATGATCCTGTGTCTCGGGGATTCTATTTGCCGCTTACTGTAAGTTACTTACATCCCATCTCTGCGTCCAGTGCTTCTTAAACTTTTTACACTCAAAACCCTTCCTCCCCAAGAAAATTTCACATGAACCTGGCAAAATAGGTAGATAAAATAGGTATTCAAATAATTTACAGATAATAAGTCATAAACAAATCAATTTTCAAGCAATTTTGATATACATTTATTGACTATTTATTAAATATGGAAACAAATTGCACATATATGCACATGTATCCAACACATTACAACCCAAAGATACAGTACTTTGATACATGCTGAGGAATCATGGTAGGAAATACTGAAAATTTTGCTTTCTATAACTAAGCCGCTGTGTTTCTGTAAGGGCAGAGAACTGTAAGTACAGTGAAAAGCCTGCAGCTCAGAGCATTCAACAGCTGAGGAGTTTCAGGCATTATTTGCTGCTGCTGCTGCAGGGAGTGATGGCACCGCCCAGTGCAAAGTTCATGCGCTGTGTGTTTGGAACTAAGAATTTAATAAAATTTCGCAATGCAATATGGCAAGGTCTACCAAGAACCCGCAGAGTTCATTGCACATTTGGTTTGTAATTGTTTTAGGTCATTACACAATCATAAATATTTCACTGCTGCCAAAATTTTCATACCCCTCCTCATGCTCAGTTACTGGATCTTATATGAGTTCCCACATGCTATTTAATGTTGTCTCAACATCTAAGATTGGACAGTCTAAGAAATCTGTCTGTCAGAACCATTTGTTCAATATAGTGAATCATGTATGTGTGTGTGCCTATGTGTGTGCATATGTTTACATATGCATGATGTGTGTGTATGCATGGTGTGTGTGTATGTGTATCTGGTGTGTGTATATTTGTGTGTTTTGTATGTGTATGTATCTGTGTGTATGTGTGTAGCAGTGTGTGTATGGGTGTGTGTTGGGGGGGAGACAGGAAGATATCTTGAGTACTCAAGGACAGACAGCTATGAGAGAAGCAGTACCAACACAGCCATGACCCAAAATTGAAAAGAGAACACACCACGAATCCCATTATGGATCCCATCGACACCTTTTTGCCTTTCGCTTTCCTTCTCTGTGACAGAAGGCAGTGTTACAGTCAAGCACTTGGGCAAGATTATACCTGTAACTGCTAAAAGCTGTTGCATGTAGAAGTTAATTGTTTTCCTCTGTCGAGTGGTTCAACTACTTAAATGTGTCATTAAATGAGAATTATGGGCTCATGACAAAGCTGGGAGGATTAAAGGAATTACCACCAAGCCTAACGGCCTGAGTTCAATTCCCCAGGATCCGCATGGTAGAAAGAAAAAGCCTGCCTCCAAATGTTACACACACACACACACACACACACAGCATGCACACATACACATGATAAACAACAACAGAAACAAATCAGCAGGGTAATAAAAATAACAGCTGAAGTGACTCTTGAGCAGGGGACAGAGCTTGGGGTTTATCTCAGAATTCAGCGCAGCATCCTATACACACATTAGGGGCTTTTGAAAAATACTTGCACTGAACAAGGAGACAAACTCAAGGAGAGGTTAACAGTCTCCTAAATTTTCAAATAATGCCAGCGATTTAGTCAACCGTCTAGTTGACTAACCGTGGAGTCAACAAAAACCAAGGGGTTTGAGTCACCATCTTTATTAAGTGTCAATTTTGATCGCTTAGTTACAAAGATCCTCTCTGAGTAATATTTTGGCAACCTAAATAATCACTAGAATCTTGAAATAATTGATTGTTTCTGTTAAAAACAAACACAGAAGCCTAGGGTGTTAGAAGCATTTGGTACTGTCCAGAGAAGGAAAAAAGATTCGTGCCATGATCCACACAATTGTAGCACCTTGATCTTGATCAGGATAAGGGAAACAGCATTTTGTACAGCGGGCAGCCTCTCATGTGAGTTAGGTATCTTCAGTAAAAAAAAATAAACTAAAAAAACATTTTTGTCCCTAGGGTGAGCCTGGTAAACAGTAGTTACTCAACAAACGTCTGTTGAGAAACTGAGTGACCACATACCCACACATTTAATAATAAAACATTTAGTTTGGGTTTTATATGTAGGACTCCTGCCAATGAAGATCTTTTGTATCCTACGATACCTTTGTAACATTGACCTAAGGCTAATTCCTCCTGTAAGTTAGCAACTGAGACCCTACTGTCATTCATAAGGACTCAGAACATGGTCCCTGGGGGTTCAGTCCTACTGGCATGGAGCCTACAGTGTAAGCTGTGGCTCCAACATCAGCCAAGCCTGCTGGAACAATTGTTCCTCTAGCTGGTCACTCAAGATGCCCAGTCCTAAGTAAGTGGACTGTTGCTGTCTCATCTGAGTGACAGTACTACCCTTCTACCTGTCCCCAGATCCAGGCCACTAGGAAAAGATGGTCTATACTAGTGTCAGCAGGAAGAGATCAGTAACACTTTCTTGATGCAAAAGACAAGCACATACTTCCTCTGGAACCTGGCAAAGCATACTTACTCATGTCAAGTTTACTTGCATGCATACCATAAAGAAGGGCTGGGTAACAGCAGTCTCAAATCTCAGGGAGTTGAGTTTCTCTTCTCCCCCTCCCCGTACCATTAACATCAGCCAGCATTTCTACTGTTGAGTTCCCTGAGTCATAAGTCAGACAATTCCAGGGTACACTCCCTAAGCCAATTTCTTTGGCATGAGCTACAGCCAGACCAGAGCTATTTCCTGGATGGAGAAAGCAGTTTGTTTAGTTTGTTTGCTTTGTTCTCTTGGGTTGATTTAGAGCCTTGAATTTTCCCAGGGAAATTCAGATGGCACTGTCGGCCCTAGGTGAGCGTCACCTCCTATAGTGACAGCCAACGTGACAGCAGGATCAAGGCCCATTTTCATTACTATCTCTCCAAGTCACAATTATTTGAGAAGGAAAGAAAATAACAGTGACTGGCCTACTCCTCAAGCAGGTGTCTCTGACATAAGAGTTCCCAGGGTACCCTAGCCTCCTCAGCACTTTTCCCCTAGTGCATACAATCCCTGGCCATGTGAAAATGCTTCCTTCACTGTTATATTTCATTTTGAAAAGCAGTTTGTTCTATTTAAGAACACAATTGGATGTTCCTGCTTCAGTTATCCATTGCTGTATAACAAACCGCTCCAAAATCATAGCGAGTCAAAAAGCAATAAGCTATGATTATTTCTTAGGGTCCTTGAGCTGACCAGGACCAGCATCATGATTAGAGTTTCTTCTACAATTTCTGCCAAATGTCCTCTGAGGGCTCTTAACCCTGAACATCCAGGATAGCTTACCCACGTGGTTGGCCATTGGTGCCCCTGGGTAGGAGCTCAGCTTGCCTTCTTCCATGTGCCTCTTTCTGGGGCTTGAGCTTCTCATAGCAAGGCAGGTGAGTTACAAGAAACAGTATCCACCAAACAAACACTTCCAGAGGCCCAGACTAAAACTGCAAGGGACTCAACATAGAGTCGCAGCTGCAGAATTCTACTGGTTAAGGATGAATGAGAGAGTCAGCACAGATTGCAGGACAAGTTCTTCCATACAGCAGGAAGACGGAGAGGAGTAGCTCACTGTGGCCCATTTCTGAAGTCTGACCCAATGCAGTAAAATTAGAGGGACTCAATCCATGTTCAGATTGGGAATCTAACTGAAGAGCAATTGCTATTTAAATAGTGGTTGACACTAAAAACATAGACGAGATCCTCCAGAAACAGAGTATGGGGCACAACACAAGTCAGACCAAAGGAGAGCGGTGCACCCAGCATGGAAAGGTAAAAGGATGATGGAGAGCAAGGATGCGGACGCAGATATCGAAAGACAGTAGCAGGTGCACCCAGACAAGGCAAATTTCAAGCAAAGGAAACAGTCCACTGTGTCAGATGCTCTGGGGGAAAAAAAAACACAGTTCTATGGAGCATGAAAAGCATTTCCACCAGATTGAACAATCAGGTGGTCATAGGTGACCTGGGTAGGGAGAGGCTTAAGGAGTAGGAAAAGCAACATAGGGGAAAAAAGGACAGTGAAGAGTAAGTAAAAATGAAAAAGCAAAGAAACCATAAGACAAAGTCCTGAGAAAAGACTTACATATTAAGATGGCTAGGGAAGGTGCTTTATACTCAGATTGCTTGCCTGTGTGGATGGACAGTGTGACTCTATTATCTGCTGACTCACTAAGCCTTGATGGTCTCTGCAGAGGCAGCGTGTTAGCTGGCACCGGAGAATGAGTCGGGGTGTGCAATGAGTGGAAAGGATCATGTTGTTGGCCCAGGTAACAGCAAGGGTGTGAGAAAGTGGGGAGCACATTTGATTCATTAAGGAGCAGATTGGAGAGGAGCAAGCTTGCTGGTGGGTGGGGTAGGAGATGTGCTTAGTACAACAGTGAGCTGGAGAGTCGGGGAAGCGAGTCTCTCTGGACCTGTGCTGTGGTAGAATTTATATTTGCTGCAGTAGAGTCACTGAAGAGCTGTGAACAAGAGAGTGATGTGATTTTTAAAGTCTCCTCTTTTTCAAACACAAACATGCACCAACCCAGCGATTCTACTCTTAGGTGTTTACCGCAAACAAACGAACAAGGTGTGAGTTCCTGAAAAGATTCACATTAGAAACCGAGAAGATACTTGGTGGATAGAGTGCTTGCAGCACTAGTGTGAGTGTATGAGTTCAGATCCCAACGCGGCGTAGAAAGCCAGATGTAGCCACATGTGCCGGAAACCCTGGCACTGCAGGGCAAACCGATACAGAAGGATCATTGGAGCCTGCTGACTGCCAAACTAAGGGGGAAACAGTGTGCTCCAGGTTCAGTGAGTACACAAAGGCATGCACACTTACACACATACATGTACACTGCAGAGACCCACCCCCCCACACACCAAATATAGTCATGTGAAGTGTTCATAGAAGATTTATTCATAGTAACCACAAACAGGAAAGTCCTAATATCCATCAAACAAATCAAATAAGAGACTATGACTCTGCAGTAAAAAGGGATGCCTGTATTGATTACAGGTGACAATAATTTATATGGTTGTATTTATGATATTCTATAACAGAAAAAAACTAATCTAGACTAGAAAAAACTAGAACTCCCTATGGTGGGAATTAAAGGTAGAATTTGTCTTTGGCAATGGTTTCTCAACCTGTGGGTCACAACCCCCCTGGGAGTTGCTTATTGGATTTTATATTATGATAATAATAGTAGCAAAATCACAATTAGGAAGTAACAATGAAAAAAATTATGGTTGGGAGTCATCACAACATGAGGAACGGTATTGAATGGTCACGGCATTAGGAAAGTTGAGAGCCCCTGGTCTAGGGAGCCAGGGCGGGGGAGATGTTTGGAGTGATAACAATGTATTCTTACTAAGGGCTAGGATCACACCGATGCCAAAACTTAACAAATGTTAAGTTATACTCAATCTTAGCCAAAAAGAGAAGAAGCAATCACAAATGGAAATTTGTGGTTAAAGCTTTCATTAGGAGGAAACCTACATAAATATTGAGCTGCTGTTAATAATGCAGATGTGGTGGTGCTCAGAGGGAGAGCACGATGCCTGCAGCTTCTCTGAGATGAACAAAAACTGAGGACAGGAAGACGATAAGGTGAACAGAAGCAGTAAAACATGAGTAAGGCAATGTAAACGCTTGCTACACAAGTGTTTTAACTTTGCTTTGGGCTTGATGATTTTCATAATGAAATGTGGGAGGACCTCCTGTTTAGCTTTTATTATCAACTTGACACTGCCTAGAGTTCTGAGGGAAGATCCTCAAACGAACTGTGTCTGTGGGGATGGTCTCAACTATTAACTGATGCAGGAGGGCCCGGCCCATCGTGGCCAGCATCACTACCTGGTAACAAAGAATGTTCCTCCGTGATATCTGTTGCACTTCCTCGGCTGTGAGTGTGCTTCCTGGTTAGAGATAACACTGCAAGGAATTGCAGTCAGACATGCCTTAAAGTTCCGGTCTGAGTTCCTGCCCTGATTTCCCTCAATGATGGACTATGACCCGGAAGAATAAACCAAATAGATGATCTCCTTCCCTAAAACTCTTTGTAACTAGATTTGGTGTATAGTAAGAATAATGTATGCTTAGAATTATTTCCTAGCTATAACATCATTGGTGTGTGGGTACATTCCATCTTGAAGATGAGGGAAGGTTAAAGCTGTCAAGATGGCTCACTGGGTAAGGGCACTCGTCACCAAACTTGACGACCTGAGTGCAGTCTCCAGAACACACTTGGTGAAAGGAAAGAGCCCATTCCCATACATTGTCCTCTCTGACGATCATATTCATGGCATGGCATGCACACATGCTTGTGTGTGCACATTGTGGATGTAGAAAATAAATAGACAATAAAAAACTTAAAAATTTTAAAGAAAGCAGTGAGCTTCTCCCCTTCCTTCCCTTCCCTCTTGCAATACCAAGTTCCAAATCACCTCCAAAAACTAAAATTTAAGGGGCAGGGAAGCAGCTCGGCGGTAGAGTGTTTGACTAGCATGTTAAGAAGCCCAGGGTTTGATCCCCAACAAGGCATAAACAGGATATTGTGGTACCTACTGGGAGACTGAGGCAGGGGGATTAGAAATTCAAGATCATCCTCAGCCACATAATGAGTTTGAGTCTAGCCTGTGCTACATGAGACCCTGACTCCAAGTAGAGAAAGAGAAGCGGGGGGTGGGGGTGCAGGATTCCTTCCCTATAAAAATAACTTGTTTGATGTTTAATAACTGCTGCAGATGATTGTTTTCTTGTTTGTTTGCTCTGTTATATGAGTTTGTCTAAATATAGTGAGTTCTCAAATAAAGTGACCTAGACTCTAACTCCTCAAAAGTCTTAATACACAGTATGATTTTATTTATGCTTTCTGACAAAGGGTTAGGATCCCTGGAGGTCTCTATAATACATTTTTTGGATGCAAAATTTTAAGACAAATTTCCAACACCTTGATAGACTCCTGGTGTCTTCATCAGGCACAGTGTACAGAGAAAAGGCCTAGATTAACCACGTAGGCAGGAAAATTGGGGGAGACATGAAACCCTGTCATCCGTGTCATTATTTCAGTACTAAGCCTTAAGGAGTAGGAGAGGTGTCACTCACAGCATCCCCATGGTTGCCTGTGCTGCATCCGTGTCTTCAGCTGCATGATACACTCATCCGAGCTCACTGAAATGCTCACCTCCTCTCTCCCACCCATGCACCCCCTTTCTCCCAGTGGAAACAAGGCCAATGTTTGTTCAAACTCAATGGAAAATAGTAGCAAGTGCAATCTCCGTTTGGTTTCTCTTTTTAAGGGAACAGCTAATCGCTTTCTTGAGTGCCTGACGAAGACTGAGGTGCTATCCCGGAGCTCTGAGCATTTCATTCAACCTTCATAGCAACCGTCCTTGGAGGTGGCAGCTATTATTATCTGCGTCTTCCAGGTGAAGTATCTGATGCTCCAGCGTTAAGTCATCTGCCCAACTAGCAAGAAAGAATTGGAGTTCAAAATGAAGTCAGACTGTCCTTGGCCTCCCTAATAGGCATGCCAGCTGCATCATGGAGCTTGAGGGAGGCTGATGGAGCCCTCGAATCTTCCCTGGCTGTGCAGCTCAAAGAGGCATCTACAGCAAGTCTTTCTACCCAGTCCCCAAGGCCTCCTGACTCCAGAGGGCCAGAATCACTCCCACCAGGGAG
Source organism: Ellobius talpinus (assembly GCA_001685095.1). NCBI lineage: Eukaryota > Metazoa > Chordata > Mammalia > Rodentia > Cricetidae > Ellobius > Ellobius talpinus. The sequence goes on from LOJH01016722.1 coordinate 14,513, forward strand.
TAAAGTTTTATCTTTCCTTGGAGATGAAGCAGGCTACAGATACAGTTTTAAAAGAGGCTTAAATTCACAGTAAGTTATCTGCAGCTTGTGTGGAACTCTGCCTGGGTTAACCCTAGCTGGAAGAAATTGGAGAGTCAAGGAGAAAGAACAGCTAGGTTTAAAGAGGCACAGGCTGGACCAGGGAAAGGTTCACATGCAAGGATATAGCTGGAAGTCATCTGAACCTACTGAATTTCTGGTTTCCCACTGGTTCATACTCATAGGACCCCAGCCTCTCCTCACCTTTGGGAGACAAAACCCAGACTCCACCTTGCCTCTTTTCCTCTTGTTGAAGTCAGTACCATTCACACTGAAATGCTTGTTACTTGAAGAAACACTGTGATGGATGCCAACAGTTATTTCTCTGGTGTTCTTGCTAGCACCTTGTTCTGCTGGGCTCCAAGGAAAGAGCGATCCACCTGCCTATCCCAAACATGAAGAACACAGCCAAAGGTGGACTGCTCTACCCTGCATGTCTACTCAGATATTGTCCAAGGAGGCACTTATGGGGCCAGGAGCTATTGATTCCCTGAGAGGCTTCAAAAGCTGACAGGGACATCAAAAGTGTCGAGCTTTGTGTAGGGATACAGGGGTAATCCTGTTCTTTATTTTAAGTCATAAAATCAAGCAAACACCAATCAAATATTTGTAAAGGATTATTTCATGCCTGTCTTCTGTATTAAACTAGAGCTCAATCTAAAGGCAACTCAGACAGAGCACTGCTCCAAATGCCAATGCACAAGGGGAGCCAGAGCCACCCAGTGCTGAAGATTCTATAAGGATGTAAAAAGACAAAAGGGTTGCTGGAAGCATGATCTGGCCTCAGCTCAGCTCCTGAGACCTTGTGTTTTCAGTCAAAAGAATTGGGAAAGACAGAAAGAGCACAGAAGATAGTTTATTACAGAGTAAGGTAGGACACCTGTAAGTGGGAGGAGTTGGCAGTGTTCAAAAAAGGGGCCACTGAGGAGAAAAGGGCTCTCATGTGTGAGAATTGACAATGATAAAAGAGACCATTGTGCTAGCCCTCATTCTGAGGTAGACTTTATACTCGGGAAAAACAGCTTTGTGAAGGGGCAGTCCTGTCCAGCTGATAGGACTTAGACTAACTCTATAAGGCAGAAAACAATGGTATGGCTCTGTCCTTTACCAGGGAACCAGCTACATGATAATCTTTGGATCTTTTGAGGGGTTAAGAATGCCATGCCTCAACATGGGCCCTGTGTGGATCTGAGCTAGATTCTCTGCATATGCTTATGGTTGTGTAGCTGGGTGTTCTTGTGGAACTCCCAACAATGGGAGTTGGGGATGTCTCTGAGTCTTTTGCCTGCACTTGGAACCCTTTTCCTCCTTCTGGGTTTCCATATCCAGCTGTGGTATGAGGGTTGTGTACAGTCTCGTATCTTTTTAGACCATGTTTGGTGGACATCCCTGAGAGGCCTGCTCGCTCTTGTTCTCTTTCACTCTGTTTCTCTGTCTGTGTGTGTGTGTTTCTGTGTGTGTCTGTCTGTCTATCTCTCTCAACAGAGAAGGAATTAATCTGGAAGAGAGAGGAGGTGGGGGAAGAAGGGGCTGGGAGGAGTGTAGAGATGGGAAACTGTGGTTGGGATCTAATGTATGAGAGATAAATAAAAGCTAAAAAAGAAAAAACTCCAGCCAGGGACAAAAACGCAACTTAGATCCCATTCTTTGAACCTAAATTATATAACAGGCCATATTAAAATGAATTTAAAAAGGGAAACAAACGGGTTGGAGAGATGGCTCAGAGGTTAAGAGCATTGCCTGCTCTTCCAAAGGTC
>LOJH01016722.1:22742-33841 GCA_001685095.1 Ellobius talpinus
CTATTTACAAAGAACTCAATTTGGGCTTTTTTTTCTTGTTTGTTTATTTTCATTGTTTATAAATTGGCATACATATATTGGAAGAAACTTTGGAGATTTCAAAATCACAGCTGACTGATTTACCCAAAATAGCCAAACTATAGACCCAAAGTTATAGTAGGAAGTGACACATGTCCTCTTTCAACCCTGATTTCAATGCACTAAAATCCAGTTGTCTCACACATTGACTGGCACTGGAGGATGGAGCCAAGAAGACTGAGGTGAGCCTGGGCAGCAAGGTGAGGCTGTCTCAGAACAAAACAGGTGAAAGAAGATGGCTAAGCATTTAGTTGTCTTGGGGAATAGTGCCTACCAAGTTTATTTCTGGTCGTATGTCTCTACTGTTTCCTGATAGCTCCCTGAGTCTTGAACAGCCTCTTTTCTCATTACATTTCATCAGGACAGCTCTACCTTATTCGCAGTGATAAGACCCAAGCGAATGCTTTAATACAAGGTTGGCTAGTGAAACAGAGGCTGTGGAGACAACTTGGTGGATGTGGGTAAAGCATGAAATAGGACTTGGATTTCCAACCCTCATGCAAAAGGGCTGGGTGTGGAGGAACCAGAGACAAGTGGGTTCCTGAAGCTCGTTGGCCAGCCAGCCTAGATGAATTGATGAGAACCAGGTTCAAATAGAAACCTTGTCTCAAAATAAATAAGACAGGAGGCTAGGGTGGCTTAGTGGGTAAGAACACCGGCTGAGCTAACGTAAGGACCTGAGTTTGGATCCCACGAACTTACATACAAAGCAGTGTAACTGTGCAATACTATAACCCCAGCACGGGGAGAGCAGAGAGAAATGAGGATTTCTGGGCTGGACCTTGGTGGCCACCAGCCTAGCTCTAAGTTCAGTGAAAATTCCTGTCTCAAAGATTAAGGCCAAGAGTGAGATCAGAGCCTCCGCATGCCCCTGTAGCCACCAGACACATGCATGTGCATGTACCACATACAGAGAAACATGCAGAAATGGAAAGGCAGAGAATGATTAAGGAAGACACCTGATGCAGACCTTCCATGTGCATGCACGTGTGAGTGTGTACACAATTCAGGGCATACCTAGAAGCGTGTCAGGTACAACTATTTCCTCACTTCCGTGATGAAGAGAGTGAAGGTTCAATAGAGCTGATAATTTCACTGTATAAAAGCTACATCAGTATCAGTTGAGCCTGATGACACGTGCTTGTAATCTTAGCATGAAGGAGACAGAGGCAGGAGGATTGTAAATTCCAGACCAGCCTGTGCAACACAGCAAAATCCTGTCTTGACAAAATAAAGATAACACAAACAAACAAAAATATATCAGCTTGTAGCCAGAAAGTGTATAGAAAACAACTGGTTCAAACTTTACTACCAGGTCAACCTATACCCAATCTCTCTCTTTCCCTCTCCCTCCTCCCCCTCTTCCTCTCTCTGGCCTCTGTATCTCTCTCTGGTTCTGTCCTGCTTTGACTTCTGCCCATTGCCTGCTTTGGGCTCTGTGGATCTGACCTTCTCAAGAACATCTATTTTCTGCTATGCTTCAAAGATTACCACAGAGTCCCAATCCCAATTCTCCCCGCATTACGTGGTCTTGGAAAATTTATATTTCACCTCAACTGTCTCCTATGACTCCTCCCTCTCCCCAAAATCTCATCCAGCTAACGAGTAGCAAGAAGCAACGCCCTCATGTGAGGGACAAAGGATGCTTGTGGTGACAAGATTGTGGTTGAATGTTTTGTTGAATCCTACCATTACGCTAGTTGTTTATGGTGCTGGGAATTGAGCCCAGAGCCTTGAACATGCTAAGCATGTGTTCTGCTGCTGAGCTACATTGAAAGCCCTCGTTCGATCCCATTAGTGCCATATTATAACTCCAAGTCATGAGAAAAATGCCATGAAGGGACAATGTTTCAACACAAACCACAAACTATGTAGACAGTCTCTGCTACAGAAGCCTGGCTCTCTGTTTTCCTCTGGACTTAGATAATCTTCTTCTAGATCACATTTATATTCTAAAGCAGCATATTCCATCAAAGGAGAATGTCTAGTCCTCTTCCCAGGCTCACTTTGTTTTAGAGGCAAACCCTTTGATTCTGTTATTGTTTATTAGTGTGGTTTTATTTGTTTGCTGAAGACTGCTCACTAGCAACAAAGGGTCATAATCAAATTAATCCAGTACTTAAGGCTACTCTCCCAGGAAGGAATGTTTTAAGGAAATCAAAACAGCAACAGTTTACCCAAGAAAACTCTTATTTAGACCTCAGTGGGCTTCCCACCTCTACCACCGAGCCCCTTTTTGTCCCTCTTTTGAATTCTAGCTGAAGAACATGGGCATCTTCTCTTTGTTGAAGCTTCAAGGGTGATACATCTGCAATCACGTCAATGCTTTATTTACCAGAATTCAACAAAGAATTTCTCAAATAGCAAAGTACAGTGTGATCTTCATCTGCAGATAGGATTATGTCCTTGATAGCACAACTCAGGCAGCTGTACTAGCTAAGCCAAATAAAACTGATTGTATAAATTTGGCAGAAAGAACTCCACATTCCTTTCTCTAGAAGTCTCCAGAACGTCTAGCTCACAGCTTCACTGGGTGGTTTATAGCCACCAAATTTCATTTCAAATCAAAGATGCCCTGGGCAGTAGCTGGGCAGTAATGCAGTGCCACCTAGCTTCCCTCCTGAGGTTGAGTTCATCCCCAGATGTTCTCAGTCCCTGAAGAAACTGGGTTTCCTTCCATAGCAGGCCAAGGCCTTCTGAGGCACAAATAGGCAAAGGAAGACACTTCTTCACGTCCATCCCTTCAGGGACAGCTGAGCATCAGGAACTTGCCCTGGCATTAGTCCAGATGCTCTGCGGGAGAGGCACATTATCGTGTTCTTGACTTCTCCCATCATGCATTTTTCCCAAGCACCCCCCACCTTATTAACAAATGTCTCTATTTCTGTAAAGTATGTTTTCCCAGCCTAAGATCTCGTCCTTCATTCTTCCAAATCTTTCTACACATTCAGGTTTCATTTCTTTATCAGTCTTCCATAACTACACCAAGCCATGACACTAAGCTCGTGTCTGCATTATGTTTTCTATTCACTCCTCTGTTGGATCTTTTGTTAATGTACCTGAGCCAGCCAGTCACAGGCAAGGACCTGCTCCTCTCTATGGACCAACTACTGTGATAAGCCTCATATTCTGGATCACATGATAGAAGTTTCCTCCTTGTCCATGATCTTGTCTGTCATGAGTGTTCCTATTCAGGTGGCCCAAGGAGTGACCAGGCTTCCCATGCAGTCACTACACCATCCCCTCTAACCTTGGAGTGCTCCTTCAAGATTCTCTATCTAGCCAGAGATGGGGAAGCTAGAGAGAGCATCAAGCGCTACAAAGGACGTTTTAGGAATTGCATCTAGAGTGATACAAACAGCTTTATACCATGAACACACGGCACACTAAGTCTATCATGAAGCACAACCACTGGATGATACACACAATAACATATAAAGGAGTTAGAGGCAAACACTATAGATGCACAGAAGTATTTAGAAATAACAGAATGTCTCAGGAAGTTCAGCTGGTAAAAGGGATGGGCATAGGATATGAGCCCAGAAGGCAGAAGTTTGGAGAGGTGGGCAGAATCTGGATCATGAAGGACTCTGTACTATACCAAGATGTTCAGACTCATCCTACAAGAAATGGAAGGCAGTGGAGGTTACTATAGGATGGGACTAGAAAACAACATGATTGTATGTGAGTTATTTTTGAAAAGTTTACCTGATAGCTGTGAGGATGGAATTTGGGACACAGAAAATACAGACAAGATACTTAGAGAGGAATCTGTTGCCAAAATATAAGAAATGCTGACAGATGAGAACCCAAACCAAAGCAGCAGGGTAAAGTTTGCTAAATTCTCACTGATTTCTGGAAGTTCTCATGAACACACTCACTGTTTCTGGAGAGCTAAAGACTCTACTGTCATTAGGGGACTTAAAAATCCATCAAATAAAGAAGATAATAAAGTCACATTTTAATTAAATTTCTAATTAGATTTCTAAAATCTACCATTATAAAAATACAAAACAAACGAAATGACTAAAACTGTTTTCCCATCAGAGCAAAGTGATCACTAGCGTGTGTGACTGGAAGAGCTGGGAGTGGCTGTACTGAATTCTCACACTGATAGTGAGTACAAGAGGGGAGAAAGTCAGAAACACCCAATAATGTCCACACTGAAGACCGAGTTCTAACTAAGCAGCAGATAAGAGAGGATTTATTGTCAGTCATAACACTATATTTCTCTCCACCAGATATATCAATATCATCCTTCTATTAAATTAAGCTTTGGCTGTTCCCATGACCATGCTATCAATTTTTAAATGTCTCCTCTTTATAATTATAATCTTTCTTTCCCTTTAGCCGTTCCTAATCCACACCTCTGATCTAAGTTAATTAGCTTTATAATATAGGTATTTTAAAGCCATAGCAGAAATGAAAAACACTTACACTCTGGAGAAAAATAAAAAAGTCTTAGAAAGGAGAGAAGAGATGGAAACATCAGCAGCATTTTGTAAGACAAATTTCGTGACTCCAAAATCTCTGGAATAATAATTTCTATTGTGTTGAAATGGTACCGTTATGAGTAACTTATTTTTCTCTATCAAATTCTCTGAGTTCATTGCTTGTAGAGTAAAAAAAGAAAAAATGAGCAATAATGAAATCACTTTTTTGAAAATTAATTTACTCATAAAACTACCAGGATTCCTGAATTCTGATTTGGTCCCTACGATATACGGCACCCTGTTGTATTGCTTTATTGTGGTTTGCATAAAGACTGTGATAGCATTAACACATGTTAATGATGCTGTTAAATACTTTCTATACATTATCTCATGTACTGAACCTTTCAAAGTACATTTTTTTTATTTTGAAAGCATGGATGAAGCCATTGGGCTAAGTAGAATAAGCTAGGCACAGTGCCACATGATCATGAACACATCCTCGCCAACTCCCAGCTTCTTTGGGGACAGAAGTGGGGGAAACAGTGATTTTCACATCAAACATTCCAGATTTCGGGAGACTTCCTGGGTAGCTACTTTTGTTCTAATCTCCAAGCAGGTCCAAGTTTGGGAATCTGTTTTAAACCTTCCTCAATTACCTCTAATTCGTTTCACTGTATCTAAGGCCTAAACTCAAATCCAGGCTTCGGCATCTCTTACTCAGTTAACTTAACTACCCACAGGACCAGAGCAAATCTCTTCTGTCTGTTCTCCCAACTCTAGGGCCCCCTTTCCTCACTTCCTCCTCCTACTCTTCCCTTCCTCCCTTCCCCTCTAGACACCCACTCTAAGAAATTTTTCTGAGACCCCTTGCTGACATTTTCAATACTAACGTTTGTACGTTAATGAGTTTTAACGATTTTAACTCATTACTAAGACAAGATGCGTGCTCTTTCTAAGTTGTTACACTGATCCAAACCAAAACTGTTTTTATGACAGTAGTTGATAGTAAGCTCTGGCATGACAGGCCTTCATGGAGGACTTTGTTCTGGCAATGGGTACAAGTGGACATTCACTAATAATGAAGTGGAGAAATTTAAGAAATGCACAGATAAACGCATTGTCCCTTACACTTTCAAGTCCTTAAATACCATCTCTTACACTTTCAAGTCCTTAAACACCATCTGTACACTGAGGACCTCCAAATATTCCTATTTAACCTGGACTTTTTCAGTGAACTCCAATCTCATCCACACCCTCACCCACTCCACATCTACTCTTAATGTCTATTTGCCATTTAACATGTGTAAAATGTCCTCAATCAAGCCTCTGCTCTTCCAGACCTGCTCTTCCATCAACCTTTCTCCTACAGCCCAACTCTGAGCATGATTTCCGGCTCGCTCTTCCAAAATTTGCCAAACATTTTCAAAAACAGACTATATCCCATCACCTGCATCGCAAACACCATGACCTTGGCCTATTGACAATGTTCTTGCTTGCATCCCTGATCCTTCACCTGCACTGCAAACACCATGACCTTGGCCTATTGACAATGCTCTTGCTTCCATCCCTGACCCATCACCTGCACCACAAACATCATGACCTTGGCCTACTGACAATGCTCTTGCTTCCATCCCTGACCCATCACCTGCACCACAAACATCATGACCTTGGCCTACTGACAATTCTCTTGCTTCAATCCCTGACCCATCACAACCTTTTTGTAACCCAGCAACCAGATCAGTCCTTCTGAAAAATAATTCGAATGCTTCTATCTCTTCTCAATACCTCCATGGCTTCCCACATCATTCGGAGTAAAAGCCAAAGTCCTTCAATAGCTCCAGGTTCTGCTTTCCATCCTCATCCCACCATTATGTTGCCTCTACACTCCCATCTCCCGTTTAGACTCCCAGGAACTGACTGGTTTCCAGACGCACTGGCTGCTATGTTCTGAAGGTTGTGTAAATCTCCAGTAGAATCAAATGGAGCAGTGGGACCTTTAGGAAGTGACTGGGTCACAAAAGCATAGCCCTCACTGTGTAATTATGAGAGCTCTTAAGAGGGGGACTGGAAAGCTAGCCCTCTGTCATGTGAGAAGTCACAGCAAAGGCACTTCCCAGGAGCCAGAAAACCAGCCCTCGCTAGCCAAAATGACACGGTCCTCCTAACCTCCATAACTACCTAAAGCAAACTTCTCTTGTTCATAAGTTCCCCAGTCTAAAGTATTCTCTTACAGCAGCACAATGGACTAAAGCATTAGCCTTGCTCTTGCCATTTTTCCGCTCTCAGAACCATTCTCCAGCTTACTCCATAGCTTCTAAGAGATGTCCAGTTAAAGACTATTTCTCCTTGAGGCATCATCTCAATCCTGGAAACTTGAAGTATCTGACCCTTTCTTTCTTCATGTTCTCTATAATACTTATCACCAACAATCAAGTAAGAGATTGATGTATGAAAAAGCCTTATGTAATATACATGGACACTTTCTTAGCAGATTATAAACTTCATGAAAGCAGACTTTTGTCTACACCAGGAGATGTTTACAGAATGAAGAAATAACTAACTGCATGGATAAATGAAGAAATTATGTGTTACAATTCAAAGAAAGGGCAAGCTAAGTAGCTTTATTCCCAACAAAGGAATAAAGATTTGAGGTTGAGGTAAGATTCAAATTGATCTTTGAAGAATTGGTAGGATTTAGATAATAAAAGATAGACCATGAAGGCTCATGTATTCCCCAAACCTGTAAAAGTTCATTACCCCAAATGTAACTGATACTCTTTACAAGGATATTCTAAAATACAAACATTTATAGTATCAATAGTAACATTAATAATATTATAATATTGATATTAACTAATAGTTAAAACATTTTAAAATTATCCTTATAGAAGAGCATCTGAGTGCATAGGAAGGAAAGAACTGAACACAACCATTTTAGATGTTCTTTGAGAGCCCTGGGAATGCTCAAAGGCCTTGGGGGAAGTGGGGTTGAAAATGTAAGAAGCATTCCTCTCTTTCAGTAATAAGTCAATAATCTGATGACGCTGAGGCTGTTCTTTCATGTGCTGATGGAAGAAAGGTTTTTCTTAAGTAATAAATCCAGTGTGGGGAAAAATAAGGTCAAAGGGAAAGGAGAATGATGTGTGTGTTGATATAGTTCTTAAGTTATGAACAAAGAATGCACAGAAAGGGGGAAGGAGATGATTTCAGACAAAGTGACAGCAGGTAAGACTCCAGGGAACACACAGAAGTCAACAAACAATCCTGAAAGATGAATCCTTGCCCATTTAAAATACTTCAAAGGAATTGTCCCAGCACCTGCTGATGAGTTTTAAAATATGTTTTATTTTCTTTCTAAGAATGTTATATAATCATATCATTTCTCCCTTCCCTTTAGTCCTTCAAAACTTCTCATATACCCTTCCTTTCAAGTTCATGGCCTTCATTTTCATTATCATTATAAGCATATACACTCCTATATACATATGTATATGCATATATATTCTTACATACAGCATAGTGTTACTCGGGTGTCTGTTGTCAGGGCTGACCATTTGGCACTGGGTAGCGAATTGCTGTACTCTTCCCTGGGGGAAGGCTATTTCTCCCACTCTCAGCATTCCTTAGATACCTGTGGTTCTTTGTAGGACTGAAGTCTCAGGCTTTCTCCCATCTTCTTTAGCATGTTAACAGGTGCTACCCTTGTTCCGCTCATGTTTAAGCAATTGTGTTGGTGAGACTTTATGAATATAGCTTCTGACATTACCAGGAGACAGAATCTAAGAGCAAACTCCCTGATCCTCTGGTTCTTACGATCTTTCTGACACCTCTTCCACAGTGTTTCCTGAGCCTTAGGAATGGAAGCTGTTTTGTAGATGTATCTACCAGGTCTTTACTCTGCCAGTCTGCATTTTGATTGTTTATGATTTCCTGTAATGGTCTCCATCTGTTGCAAAGAGACGTTTCCTTGATGAGAGATAAGGACTACATTTATCTGTGATTACAAGAACAAATATTGAGACTATAGTTAGGAATTGTGTTGGCTAGTAAAGTGGTATGTTGTGGGATTCCCCTATGTATGCTATGAATATGTTTTATTACCAATGGTTAATAAAGAAGCTACTTTGGCCTATGGTAGGGCAGAATATAGCTAGGTGGGAAAACTAAACTTAATGCAGGGAGAAAAAAGGTGGAGTCAGGCAGACACCATGTAGCTGCCCAAGAGGCAAGATGTAAGGTAACAAACCATGAGCCTTGTGGTAAATTAAAAAGTTATTGAAATGGATAAATTTAAGAAATATGCCTGAACCATTGGGCAAACAGTGTTGTAGTCAATAAAGTTTTGTGTGATTATTCGGGTCTGGGCGGCTGGGAAACAAAAGTGCAGTCTCCATTTACAGATGTAGTTTTAGGTTCTCCTCCAAGGTCAACAACTTCACTATCCCAGGGGAGTTGGTTAGGTTTCTGGTACCAGACATGATTTTCTTCTTCTTTGATGGATCTTAAGTCCAATTAGAGAGCTGTTTGTTACCACTAAGGTTTGCATGCCACTATTGTACCCTTAGGGTTTTCATGCCATGCTGGTCATTGTGCTTCATAGGCAGCAAAGCTAGGTAGAGCTGTTTCCTTCATTTTGGAAGCTTTTATGGTGCCTTCTGGTATCATAAAAATTATTCCTCAGGGCAAAGGCTTTCAGATCAGCTCTAGCTCTAGGCTTTCCAGGCTCTGTGTCTGAAGAGCATGGTGCATCAAGCAATAGGATCTTACCTACTACCCCTAGGGGACAACTAAAGGTAACCTGCGGATGGTTCTTCATTCTCCTGCAGTTCAGGGACTGATCTCCTCCAGGAGAACCAGAGGTCATGATTTAACTACTCTGTGGAAACATAGTGCCTAAATCCAAATATTTTGCTAAAGGAAACTTGTGAGTTGCTTATTCCAAGTGGGAAAATGAATGTCTAGGATATGTATCACCTCAGCGAGGTCACAGAGAAGATTTAATGCTGTATCCTGGACAAAACCACAGGGCTCTAGCTGCATGTCCAGTTCTGTCTCTCCACCAGGCTGACAACTGTGATGAACTAAGGAGGTAAGAGAGATTTGCTCTTATTTACATTTTAATAAGTGTTTTGTACGGTAGGCAATATGCTATTCATTAAAAAAATACTCAATCAACTGGAAAACGTCCATCCAATTATTAAAATGATTCTATCTGTTAGGTGTAGCTAGCAGAATCATTACAGCTGCTTCCATACTGTCACATATCTCACTGAGGCATGAAATAGGGCAGGTGACCAGTACTGTGTGGTGTGTTATCTCATACAGGGTACAGAACTTAGATTCAGGCTCATGGATCCCTCTCTGCTGGAAGTTCAAGGTTGAAACAACAGCTCTTCGTTCCTTCCATTTATCAAATGTTAACAAGACGATATATTGTGGGTACCGTGTTGGACAGCAGCAACACAACAATGGCTGCACTAGTCATACTCTGACTTCCTGGAAGTTATATTTTGATGAGAAGGGCAAAAAAATGACAAATATGATTAACAAATATTGCAATGAGTGGTGTGCAGACGACAAAGGATAGCCGTAGCAGTAAACACGTGGAACTTTCCTCAGACATAGGGGCCAGAAAGCGTTACTAAGATCTATCATGTAGGCAGAGTCTGAAATAGGCGATGAAGTTAGACACTGGAAGATTCTAGGTCAAGAGAGGAGAGGGTAAAAAGCTCTTGAGATAGCAGGGAAGCAGAAGGCCTGGTTTTTTAGAGCTCAGAGTCAGGGGAGGTGACCTGAAATGAGATCAGGGTGGAGGCAAGGCTAAGACATGTGGGACTTGGAAGGCCTGGTTTGGAGCCTGAATTTTCAAACAAGTATGTAGGAAGCCACTAGCAGATTTGCTCTTATTGACATTTTAATAAGTGTTTTGTATGGTAGGCAATATTCTATTCATAAAAAAATAATCAACTGGAAAACATCCATCCTATTATTATAATGATTCTATCGGTTAGGTGAGGTTACCAGAATCATTATAGCTCTTTCCATTTCAAGTCTAACCTCATAGGCTTGGTGAGGGAGCCAGGATTCAAGCCCCAGTCACACATTCCCAGAATAGCCACACTGAACCACGACAGTTTTACTTTTCAAGTGGCTTTATCTATGAGAGTTGAGAAAGGGTGGAGGCAGAGCTATTAGTGAAGAAACTATCACAGGATCCAAGGAAGAGTCAAGGCTCCATAAATTACAGTGGTGGATACCTCTTTGGTGTGGTAGGAAGCTTGTCAACCTCATAATACATTACAATAGAGATAAAGACAAGAATGGGCTTCAGATATGCTGTAGCAATATAACTGATGGGATTCTGACTCCATGGACTAAGGAGGTGAAGAAGGCTAAAAACGAGAGATAATGGTTTCTAGTTTCTAGCACCAGAATAGATTGCTAGATGATAATGGTGATGATGATTGTGTTACCTTTTTTTAGAATTTTATTTATTATGTATACAGTGTTCTGCCTGCATGTATGTCTGCACATAAGAGGGCACCAGATCTCATTGTAGATGGTTGTGAGCCACCATGTGGTTGCTGG
>LOJH01016723.1:3429-25850 GCA_001685095.1 Ellobius talpinus
CCTTCCTTCCTTCCTTCCTTCCTTCCTTCCTTCCTTCCTTCCTTCCTCTCTCCTGCTTTGTAGTCGTTCATCACATTTATTTCCTGGTTGACCTGCCAATTCCTTCTTGAGCCCAGCACTGCCTCCTCCTGGACTGCACTGGAGACAATGCTTCCTCCTCATAGGTCCTCTGCAGATCCACACACACATGCCCAAGCCCTCTGCTTGTTCTAGATGAATCTCCAACAGTACTCCATTTTCCAGTACGGAAACAGCACCCTCTGTTTGTCTAATTCAATACTAAAAAGTACTTGAAATGTACATTTCTGATGGCCAAACAGTCAAAATAAAAAGTTCTTTGTCAATCAATCTCGAAAAGAAATCACCTGCTAGGGTGGGGGCTGGGTTGGTAATGTGTTTGCCTTGCAAGCATGAGTGCTTTGCGAAGACAAAACAACAACAATAACAACAGCTGTAGTGGCACACACTTGTGATGTCAGTGCTAAAGAGGCAGAGACCAGGCTAACTGGCTAAATTAAATACATAAATACAAATAAAGGACATTCCATGTGTTGTCCAGGTAAGAAAACTTTCTTCACAAAACAAATGGGCAGTTGCCAGGACAGGGGACTTTTGAAAAGCTAGAAGAGAGTTAGGACGCTCTTGAGGTTTTAGCAGATTGCAAAGATGCCATCTTGGCATCTTTCTACAAACTTCTGAGGGCTGTGATCATACATCAGTGTGCTTGTTTGGTTAGCCAATGGCTTATTCAGGGAGATCTGTGCTTTGCTCAAAAAGCTCCGAGCCGTGGTCCATGTGTGTGACCAATGCATCACAGCACAGGGTTGTGTCAAACATAAGAACGTATGGACTTCTCTCTCACGTGATCTCAGCATCCAAGAGTAGGGGAGATTTTTACAGGCCCATCTTCTTACAAGATAGAGCAATGACTATCTTCAACATAGGTCTCTCTGTCTCTCTCTGTGTGTATGTGTGTGTTTGTATGTGTGTGTGCAAGCACAAGCACACGTGTGTATCTGTCCTCGATAGAATTAAGGAGCCTGGCAGCATGTGGTCAAACATTTTGGTTAATTCAAGAGGGCATAATTCTCCTTGGACTTGCTTGTACAATAGTCCCCACTACACACTTAAGTGCCTCTTGGAACGATGACAGACATGATAGGTGTCACTGGTGTCTGCAAAAGCTCGTGCAAATAGTTTGAGAATGCATCTATATTTTTTGTTTGATCAGTGAATAAGAATTTTCTCTTCTGCACAGATCATTTTGTAAAAGCACCCCAGTGTAAAAAGTTTACCATTCCACTGGTTCAAATCCTCTATCTTCAATTCACTGCAAAATTTGTGAGCTGCTAGGTGCCTACCTGATTGTATAACCTTCCTTGGCTCCTAGGTCAATTACACCCCCTCAGCCTTTTTTCTTTTTCTTTTCCTTCCTTCCTTCCTTCATTCTTTCCTTCCTTCCCTCCTTCCTTCCTTCTTTCCTCCCTTCCCTTTCTTTCTGCATTTCTTTTTAAAGAAAATTTTGTGACATGTGATCCCAAAAGTCAGTCAGGGGAATGGGACCCACCTACATCCTGAAGCTATGCTGGGGCCAAGTCAGGTTTAAATTGGAGGCTTCCAGCCCTAGTCTGCTTTCCCCGAGGGACCTTATCTGACTGCATTGGCCTTGCTCATCATGAATAGAGTTGATGTTTCTAAAGGCCTGAGGAGGCCAGATGGAGTGGGGAACACAAAGCGATTGTTCTGCCTTCCTCATCTGAAACTGGACCTGGGAGATGCTGACTTGTCAGAAGGACAAGAATGTGGGAGCTTTGCCAGGGGCTGCTGGGCTCTCTGCATTTTCTATAGATGCTGGTGCCCCCTGCATTCTTTTCCAGGACTCCTCATTCCCCCTTCTATACTAGAATGCCTTGGAATTGTTTAGAAAAAAAACAAAAAACAAAAAACAAAAAAAACCCACTGGAGCGTGAGCTCACACCCACCCCTTGAGGTTCTGATTTAATTGATGTGTGAGGTGGGATTTTAATGTTTCGAAAGCCCCACTCCCTTCTAGGAACATCTGGGACTGACAACGAACAACCCATCTTCTAGATTCAGAGATCTGCTTGTGCCCAACCCCTTTCACCCACGCCTCCAAAGCAGGTGTACCTGAGTACTGAGTACTAATTTTAATATCTCATATTGGGACTAGAACACTATGTTAATCTCATCCAATCCGTGTCTCAAAAAAATCTGATTAAGTAAGAAGCTGGCCCTAAGGACCCTCTTTTAGCTACTGCTCATCCAGTGATAGATGAGCCAATCAGTTCTCTTCTTGAGTCGGGGAACCTATAGTGTCCAGGTAAGCTCTGATGGGGTCTTCAGAACAAAGGACATAGTTGGGGTGAGCTTGGGGGTGAAGGTGGGATCCATGTGTCCCCCAAGGCAGATGCACTAATAAGAGGGTCAGAGAGAGTGAACTGTCACACCCAGTTCTCACCCAAGCCATCTTGTATTCACGTTGCAGGAGATATCTCCATCCTTTTGGTAAAGGAACCCTAAACTGAAGGCAGCTTTCACAGCCGCAGACTTTCTGGCCAGAGCCCTAGGAAATTATGTATTCCATGCAGAAGCTTGGAGTCCCTTGGATGGCTCCTCTAGTCACAAAAGGCTAAGCCAAGTTAAACAAGGCCTCTGGGTGTGCTAAACAAGCAAAGGATCCCAAACTGAACTCCTGAGATCTCCTGGGGAGCCCAGGAAGGCGGGGCAACTCCTGGAACTCATTATTGAACGACCCTATAGGATTTACCCCACATCATAGTTTCCTCTCCTGGAGTATACACTGCAGATGGGATCATATACAATTGTTCTGGGCTGATGAGCAAAATGAACACACGGAATGCAAATGAATCACTGAGGACAAGGTTTTCACCAGGGAAAATTAATAAAAGGGCTCTTTAGTGCTAAATGAAAGAAATGTCAGGACTTTAATACTTTAGGCAATCATCATTTCTTTTTCCAAAATTGCCCCAGCACAATGCTATTTACAGGAAATGGTTGTTTAAAAATCAGGGTCCATGTTCACACAAGTTTGGAAAATACTGCATGCCATCTGTGTTAGTATAATATGTATACGGGGCATATGTATTAGCATATAAAAGCTCGGAGATGGACAGCAATATTAAATGTTTAACACACAATTTTCCTAAATTATTTGAGCAGAGAGATCCCCAAAGCACAATGATCTTATATTTTTAGGGGTGAGGGGATTTTTAATAAAAGAATAGCCATAAGCTATTGTTCTATACCAACCTCCATTTTCTGATTTTGAAATCATTTATTTTAAAGCAAAGGGGGGTGGGGGGAGTTCGATACCATAATCACAAAGTCATTCTAATGTAAACCAAGGCTTGTTAAGTGTCAAGGTCAGAATTTCATCCCGTGTAACATTGTCCATGGCTGAACATGGTGGGGGTGTTTACCCAGTGCAGGTGTTTTACATACATTAACATATTTAATCCAAGTGCTTTACATATATTACCATATTTAATCCTTTATGCTCCTCTTTGAGGGACAATTCCTATCTTCAAGATGTGGAAATTGTATTCTTTTCAGTACCAGTGCCGATTTCTCTGACAACTTGTATTCAACAGGGCTTTCATTGGTGTGATTTACCAACACCGATTTATCTTCAGTGTCCAGCAGGGTCCTGAGTGACTCCTTACACATTATAGAGTTTTAAGGAGATGTGTCATCAATTACGTTTCAAACTGCGGCTGGAATGGCGATCATTATTTTTGAGAGGGAACTATATCGCCTACCAAAATCAAAGTACAGAATCATTTGTTTGGAGACCAACAAATGGGGCCAAGACCCTGAGAAGTCACGGCTCCGGACCTCCAGATACTGATCATGTTATGTGTCCTTTCCTCTGAGCCACACTCCACCCTGCTCAGGAAAAGAGGCCACAGAGAGGATGCTTGGGTTCTTATAGTACAAATTGAGGCTAAAGGCTGGAGTGTGTGTCGCAGGAAGGCTGGGGACAGACTAACTGGGGTGGAAGTGGCACGGTAGACACCTAAGCAAGATTGAACTAAATGGTCATCTGGCCCCTACATTGCTTCGTGCCCAGTACCCTCCACTTCTTTATAGGGGATGCAAGTTTCTGCTGCTGGACTTGTTTAAAGGACTGAAGACGACATCAGTTCCGTCTCCTGGGAGACTGCTGTTCCCCAGCAGCTTCTCTTTACATCCTTCAAGTCTGTAAGTGGCTGGGTGGGATATTTGAGCCCACGGATGTTTATTCTAACTCCGACAAACAGGTGTGGCCTCCATGTGGCCCTAACACATGTTAAATGTCACTGGTTCTTGAAGTATGCATTTTAAAATTTCTCATAATGTCTGTAGCTAAAGCAGTTCAAAGCGAAATGTCTTATTTAAATCACACAGTGTCTGCTTAAGAAAATAAGGTCCTATGTCATGACGGTCCATCTCCACGCATGCTAGGGTACTCATTGAGGGCCCCTTCTGTGTATTTTCTTCTTCTTTGAAAGGGAGAGCTCCAGATAACCCCCTGCTCAGGTGCTTCAGGCTCCAAGATGCTCGTCACATGCACTGACATCCTGGGTGCAAGCGTGTCCAAGGTACCTTTGTAAAAAATAGTTTCCAATCTCAGAAAATAAAACCTTGCTTGTGGGCACGCAACAAGGGGCGAATAAGCAGACTGTCTTTTCTGAAAACAAAAAAAGATGAGTGAATGAAGTCATCTGGCATTAATGTCACATGATTGTTTCCTTAACAATCAGAACTCTCATCCTATCCATCATTCAGCATCGCAACCTATGATGCGTTGTGTTTAGCATTCTGGTCATTTACAGAATGTATTGATTTGTACTTTATTTTATTGCAATGGTTTTGGGGTATATTTGTTGAGGTTTGTGCTGCACCAAGCTCGTCTTGATGTTAATAAACCCTAAGATTAAATACCCAGGACTTGAGTGGAACAACACTGACACCAATTCACTTTCACTCTCACACCAGTTTGTTTTTCAAATGTACAGATGTTAATTGTCCACGATCTTGCTTCTAGATAGACTCCTATGCCTATTTATTTCTCCCATTAACAGTGTAATAATTAAATCTGGAAAGACAGACAGGGAAATATGTAATGAGCAAACTCCAGTCAATAACACTTGCCTTTAACCCAACAAATCAGACAGAGTTTAACATACAAAGCCTTTCAAAACATCTGCCTTTCCAGGTATAAACCAAGTGGTCCCCCAAAACAGATGAATACTTATTTTTGGTTTGATGTTAATCACGGCTTTTTCTTCTCCTTTAAAAAATTAATTAAAAACACCAGATCGAATAAATATTTCAGGAGAGCAGCAGTAAAATGGGCAAATCCCACGTGTTTGGGGTTTTAGTGCTCTCTGAGTACAGGAATTTATTTGCGGGAAGCAGAAAATAGACAGCAAGCATAAAAACACAGCCGAGTCCCCCTAGTGAAATTATTTATCAAGCTAACAAGGGAGGGACCCTTCTACTCACAACAAGCCAGCGAGGAAAAGACACGACTTTATATTTTACCTTTGGGTTAGCAGACCAGTAAAAATGCCAGCCGACAAGCACTTCACATAAACATTTCTTTCTAAATGAGCTTCCTTGTTAGGGAGAAGAGGGAAAACAAGGCTTCCAAGCTTAGGCGTGCTATAGCTTCTGGACAGAAAATTCTAGCTACATACTCTGACTCTTGGATGCACAACTGCCATAATTGAAAAGAAATATAATAAAGTAATACGAATGACAAGTGACATTTCAATCACCAATTATAATGTCATTAATTTCAATGTACTTAGGTCCTCGTCATGATAGCCTCATGGGTGAAAGTATAGAAGCAACCTAGGTCTACAAAGATACTTTTTGAGGACCAGCTTTAACAGGCTCTGAAACAGACCATACACATATATATTCATGCATGCAGATATTTCTATATCTGCGTACATGAATCTGGTATTGCAGCCACTATGCAAGCCTCCTCGCTAGACACTATTTTTCAAATGTTTATTTCATGAGCAAAACCCCAAAGTCAGATTTGCACAGTTTAATTTGACGATATCAAACTTTGATTATCAACTACAAGAATCTCTGTTGCAGCTTGCGGCAGGAAAAAAAAGTGGGGCGGGAATAAAAAGGGGGGGTGGAGATAAAAAGAAAGAAGAGGTGAGGAGAGAAGCCAGGGAAAGTACACTGTGACCTGATCCCAGTGAAATTTTAAAGAAACAGTAAAAGTTGCCTTCCCAGAATCATTGTCCTGTCAACCACTCTACAGGGAACTCCTGATGAATTGACAGGGAGCTCTCACGGCCTCTCTTTCCAAAAGTGAGGCTCTCACCCATTATCTGTGGGAATGGTGGCAAGATGCCTGTTTTTGTTTTATTGTAGAAGAAAATGGTCCTGGTGAAGATAGGTCTGATACTATAAAATGCTGGCTGAGCAGAGAGGCTGGAGAGATGGCTCTGTGTTTAGGAGCAGGTACCGCTCTTCCAGGGGACCTGAGTTGGGTTCCCATCTAAGTCAGAGGACTCATCATCACCTGTAATTCCAGTTCTGGGGGATCTGACTGATGGCCTGTTCTGCCCTCCTTAGGCACCAGCACCCCCATGCACAAATCCACACGTGTACACACATAGAGAACAAAAAATAAAAATAAAAAATAAGATGGAGCTTAACAAATTAAATAAAACGTTAAGCAGAAACAGGCACAACCACCTTGCAGGAATGGCACCCCAACCCTGCCTTCTAGCCAATGCTTCAGCAGGATGGTGGCAGTTGGTTTCAAATGAAAGGGAGACTCAAAGGAAATAGAGTAAATAGGCTCTCCCTTCTTTTCCCCTTCCCTGAAAATGGCACTGCAGGATTCGTTTCTGAACCCTCCTCCTCTTGGGCAGGAGGCTGGGTGTAATCTTCTTCCAGGACTAAGGCTGAAACTCCCAGCTCAAACCCTACAAGCCTGCTTTGGGAGCTGTGCGCATTCTTTCCCCACAGACCTGAAGGGACAGGTTGGGACTAGGCCACACTCCATTCCTGCATGCCGTTTTTTTGTGCTATTCAAAAATGGATCTTATAAGATGCTATCAAGCAAAGAGAAGAGCTAAAAGGAAAACATGTCACACTTCAAATGACTGTCCTTGAAGACTAGAATGTTTGGAAAATGCTACACTTTCACCTATACCTTTGCGACACGCAGTCCAGGCAGGCCTGGCTTTGAAAACATCAGGATGAACATTCTGATGTGGTTCCACTGCGCCAGCAGGACGCTGAGCAGGTGGAGAGGCAGGGAGTCTGGGTAAAGAGCGAGTTGCTACAGAGCAGGTGAATTTCATGGAGAGGCTTTCTGTGGCCATCTGGAGAGAAAGGCAGCTGCGAGCCCTCAGACTCAGGCAGGGTAGCACACTCAGCTCCTCGCTGCACAGGAACCCAGTGTCCCTCTTCTCCCCTGTCCACTCCAGGAGTGCAAACTCAACTGCAGGGCAAAATCTCCAAAAGCATCAGAGAAAATTGGTGACAGCCCATGCATTTTTTTTAATTGTATTAGGTAAGGACAAGAAACTGTTAGAGATTTAAAGGAAGAAACTGCAGGAGGAGGAGGCAGAGGGGCAGGAGGAGAATAAGGCATTAACAAAATAATAAGGAAACAGCCTTTGGGTATCAGACAGAGCTTGAGCTAGCCACAGGAGCACAGGAGAGAAAGCAGCTCTTAGCTCACAAAGGTCAGCATTGGTACAGGAGTTACTGGTCTCTCTGTTTCCCTCAATGAGTAGAACAGAGATGGTCTGAACCAGTGGCCAGCAGGCACTTTCTCTCATTTAGTGCAGCGTGAGATCCCAACATTGTAACATTGTAACCTACAGTTTATGCCTTGCGAATTTTTTTTAAAGTAACCTATGTTTTTCCATTGCAGGGTGTGGGAAGAAGTGAAGTCGGAGGAGGGAGAGGAAGGGGAGAAAACTGTAAGGGGAAACGAGGAAGGGGAGGGGAATAGGAGATACAGGAGGAACAGGAGGCAGAAAAATAACAATTGTAAACAGAAAATTCTATTCTGTTCTGTTCTGTTCTAATGTTCAGGACGGTTGGTAACCCCACAGCAGCTATGGTCCCTTCTTTTCATGTACCTCAGGCACGGACCTCATTTTAAAATATAAACAAGCCAGAGGTTCACCACAGCGGTATAGACGCCAGTCCTTTAATTAACTACCGTCAGTAACAAAAGGTCTCTATTTTGATTAAGGGTACAGAGGGAGAGTCAACCCTGGTGCCTAAGAATTCCTTTAAATAATTACAGCCCCCAACTCAATTCTGCTGCTGGGAGTAGGCAGGACCCAGGGAAGAAAAGAAACTTTGTGTGTGGAACCCAATTTAAGGGAAGATGACCTCCGGGTCAATTTCTCGGAGCATTTGCGATCAATTCAATTCTCACCTTTACTGCCTACCTGCCAGCAAATGAACTTACTGTGTTTTTCAGTAGACAGGAAAGACAAGCAGAAACCTTCAGCAGCTGCATGTGAATAACCGCGTTAGATGATGCTTGCGGAGCAAAAGGAGGAAAACAAAATCCTACTGGCAAGATCTCCCTTCCTTTATCTTTCTCGTTTGTCTTTCTTGACCCCTGATGCAACCACTCTAGGATGCATCCTTGCACCCTTAATGAGGTATTGACATCTACCAGGGCTTACGCTTGCTGCCACGATAACACTCAGCTGACAATATCTGTAAATCCCACCACCGGTTTGATTTTCCCACGAAACCCTGAAACCACACTCCTCTCTCTTTCTGGATGATATTAGTTCCATCCAAAAGGGCATGGTGCTAATTAATAGCTTTACTTTCTTCCTAGTAGATGCCTAGAGAGAGAGGCACACCTTGTCCTGATGTTTTCCAAATATTTCCAATGGAAACAAAAAGCAAGCAAACAAAACTCCCTAACCCCAGCGTTTAGCTCATTTATTGCTGATAATTTTATTAGGTGCCAGGAACAGAACCAGAAATGCCGACAGAAATCCTGATAGTCCTTTTCAGGGTGAGGAAAATGACTGACTCCATCAGTAAGAGAGGAGGGAATTTAAATGTTCCTGTGGAAGCCCAGCTCTAAGTCTGAGCTTTTGACAGATGACTGACCATGGGCCTTTGCGATGAAACTTCTTTATGAAAGAACCATTTTTGTTTTAAGTCATGAGGGCGACAGGGTGTGCAAATTTTCCTCCTGTCACGTCCCTCCACTAAATGCAAAATGTTTCTTTCTTTAAATGTGAACTTAAATAGTATCTCAAGGTTAGGGGAAAGACCAAGACATTTAGATGGTGTGATTAGGCTAGGAATTGATTAAATCGGTGTGCTGGTTGGGGAGGAGCTTAATCTAAATAAATAGACAGCAGCAACAGAAAACAATTAGGGTGAGCCGGGATCGTGAAACTCTTCAAACAAAATCTTTTCCCTAATTGTCTCAGTGCCAAAGAATATAAAAATTCAATAAGCTTGAAAATCACTCATGGGGGATTTACCGGCATGGTCCCACCACAAATGCTCAAGTGAGATAGCACATCATCTTCCTGAGAGGATTTACTCTAGAGACGTATTGTCTAGATGCTCCAATCAGCGTAATCAAAGGACATGGTCTAGACCAGATCTTTCCAGAGGTGCCAATCAGAACTTACAGTCTTGGGGGGCGTTCCTTTGTGTGGAAATCCAGATTTATCATTTCTGACCACATATTCTCATGCATGCTGTGAGAGACACTGGGTGTGGTGTCTTTACGTCGTTACTAAGCAGGCGTACATATTGTGCTAAGGCACCCGTGCTCTTTGGGGGTAGTAAACTTAGGTTTGCATTTTATTTCCCGAGGTTTATAGGTAAACACCGAGAGACAGGTGAGCAGGGACAAGACTTTGAAGACTTGGTCTCCGTCTTGTGGCTGCATGTTACCCTGTTTCTAAAATAGGGGGTGGCCTTCCTTACATTTGACTACTTCTCCTGGGAACAGGGAAGGCCAGAGAAAATCCTGCCCATGCTGTGAAGACTGGGGGTAGGGCGGGGCATGAGATATGAGAACAAGGTGTATTTCATCTGTAGGGGACAAGGCAGTCAGCACTAGCCCCCCCTTATGTGTGTGTGTCTCATCTGCCATTCCCTGGACAGCTCCATAAGACTTGACTGCATCCACATGAGTCTAAACCAATACCAGGAACATCTGAAATGGTCAGAACAGACACATGAGCTGGTTATGACCCAATGCCACCTTCCAAGTCCCGGGTCAGTACCGTAATTAGCACCAGGAACAAGGTTAGGGTTGCTCTCTAATTTGCTTCAAATCCCAGGGAGTCAGATCACACCTTAGTACACTTCAATCCAGGAGGCAGCTTCAAAGGCTGGCTCAAAAGCCACCCTGGGCCATAGAGTGCGGCCATAGCATCATTTGTTTCCATGGCAACTGTCACACCTTAGCCAGGGAGGCTGTGGGACAAGTCAGTCAAGAAGCAAGACTGGATAGAAGGCAGACCAGCCATGCTCAGGCATTTAGGCTTGTGTGTTAGGAGAGCTGCTTTGAGAAGGAAGGTCTGTATGCATTTGGACTGATTAGCAGATTTGGGTCTGTGACATATAATAGCAAATGTTAGTCAAGGTTAAGGGAGTCTGCCAAAGCAGAGGATTTAATCTTCTTGTAACACCAACTGGTGAATATTTTAAAGTTGTGTGTGTGTGTCAGTCAGTCTGTCTATCTGTCTGCATCTGTTGGGTGCCCCTTGGAGGCTAGAGGAAGTATCAGACATCTTGGAGCTGAAGTTACAGGTGGCTGGGAAGCACCCGATATGGATGCTAAGATCCGAATAAGGTCTTCTTCAAAAGCAGTGGAAACTCTTGCGAATTGAGCCGTATCTCCAGCCCTTGGATGAACATTTTGTAATATGGACATGAACCATCATATAATCCAGACTGTATTTCTGACGATAAATAAAAACAGCTAGATAGCTCCCTCCAGACTTGTGGTTCCATTTTCAAAACCTACCTTAACATGAAAGGGCCAGGCAGGAGCTACCAAGCTGAAATTAGCAAGAGGCCGAAAGCCTATTGACTCGCCATATCCGCACTTCCCTGAGTGAAATCCCTTAGCCAAAGAGACTTTCCAAAAATAAGCTGAGCACCTCTCCCCAGAGCTCCAGACCTTGCGCTTTCTGTATATCGGTGCATAATACCTAAGGCCATAAGAAACTTGAAGGCATTGTCCTCCCCACAAAGTCCCCTCCTGACCAAATGCCTTTCTCTCCCTTGCTCTTGCCTCTTGCCTGTCAATCATCTTCATAGCTGAAATTTGATTTCTCTCCCACTGGTAACCTCTTATGAAATATTACTAGTGGGGTTGGACCAGTGTGAAACCTGCTTTTAATGTTCATTAACTTTTTTTTTTTCTCAAAATGGGTGGTGTCAATGTCACCAAACCTACCAGTAGGCCTGGATCCTTGTATTTAACAGGTGACTTTAAATTAGAATTATAAATACCCACACGAAAAAGGAATAAGCACTACAACCGCATGCATGTATGGACATATGAGTCACACCGCAGGAATACACCAAGTTCAAATCTAGATACAGAAATTCCTTAAAGAAAACTGGTAATTTTTATAAGGTTAGCAGAGAAACCATACTGTGTATTCATGGCACGGTTATTAAAAATGAGACTTTCCTCACCACAGCAAATGTCTGTAAATAATCACACTAGTTTTAAATAGTGAAAGCAAGCTCCGTTGTTCCCCCACCCCCCAATAGTCTTGTTCACTGCGTCCCTCAAGATCCTTCTTTTTAAGGAAGCACAATTTGACAGCGTGACCTTTACCCCTTTCAGTTTTGCTAGCTACCAGAAGGGGAAAAACACAAGTACTTCATGCAAATTTCTCTGCAAGCAAACTTTTTAATAATAATAATAGAAACCCTACTTTGTTTAGCTAGCTAAGGAGCAGTAAAAGGTCCACATAAAACCATGACACTACGCAATGATTGGTGTGAGAGCGTTGCCCTGACTCTCCAAATGGAGAGGGTTCATAATTAAGTTCATCCTGGGATACTTGGAGTTGAAAACACGTTTAAACAGCTCTGCTTTATTTTCTCCAGTAGATGAAAATCAGAGTGTGGCCTTCCACGTGTCCCCTTCCCTCCCAGTCTGCCTCCGATTGCTGTGGAAGGCGGCTCCGCTGACGTGTGGATTCAGAAGGAAAATACTCTGCCCTGAAATCGTGCTAAAGTCTCCAAATGTGAGAACAGATATGCTAAGCCATTGTAAATGTGGAATGTTCACAAATCCAGGCAGAACAGATCGAGACACTGGATGTCAGTTTCGCTCAAATTCATCCAATGATCTGACATTCAGGGAGAAGGACTACCTGCTCCAGTGTGGGTAGAGAGGTTTGTGGTACCCACATGAGGAGCTGAGATCTGTTCAGATTGGATTAGTTCTTCTGTATGAGGCAGAGAAGAATGTAAAGAAATCAATACAGACCAGCATGCTGGTTCGCACCCAAATAGCCTGCGTCATTCTTGCAGTCACAATTTACGCTGCGTGTGAGACACTAATGCCAGAATTGACTGAAAATGGGGACTCCTCATGTCTGAGGAGCGCAGCATCGCTTGCTGTAGCTTCGGTCGCTTATGTCCCCTCCCTCGCATGGCAAATCCATTCAAACAAGCACATGCATATGAAAGATGCACGCGTACCTGTTTGTCTCCAGGCAACTGCTTTGCTCACATCACAGATGTAGAAGAGTCCCTTGGGTACCTGATTCAGTAAATATATTAAAATAAACAAAGGATGATTAATATCCAGGAAGAGTCTTTGAAGGACAGTACGTGCAAGGTAGCTTAACTATCTATGTCAAGGCAGAGATGGCTTAAAGAAGCCCAATTTGGTCTAGTTGATCTTGCATGGTGGTCTCAGCCCCTCAAGCCAGAAAAAGGGTCTGAGTGAAGGAAGCTTCCCCCTCGTGGTTATGGCCACCAAAAGTAGGACACCATCCGGTTTTGGCTTTGAAACTGTTCTCAGTTCACAGGAAACCAAGCAGTTCTGGGTTCCTAGAAGGGGAATCTGAGTGATTTCTGGTGGGCCTTTCTTTGTCTCCCATTGCTAACTCCTCGGAGGAACCGTTGGTCCAGTTCTTCCGGCACTTACTGTGCCTGCTTGTCCAGATCTGCCCTTTCCCCCATCTCGGTGGTCTGTTTCACTCGCACTCCAGGCAATCACTACAATTGTTCTCTTAAGACTCAGTAGCATTTAGATGCCATCGCTTTGTTTATTACTTTTTTCTGTTTAAATTAGTAACCAAGAGTACTCAGAAGGATCAAATGAAAATGAGGTTGCTTTTTTTTCTTTTTTAAAAAAGGACTTTTTATTTTACACTGAATAACAAAGCATAATGGTTCAAAATGCTTACCTTTCCAAAAAGAAAAAAAAACCCACTCATTCTTATTAGCTATACTAATGTGGGTGGCAAAATAGCATTCATTCGGCTTACAGAGCCTAATATTTTCTAGACAGCAGCTTAATAACAAAACCAACTTGTCATTTCCTCCCCCGGATAGTCACACTGTACCAGTCCAGGCTGTCAAAATATATTTAAAATCTAATTTAAAATATTCCACGTGGTTTGGGGGAATCTGTGTACAGTAACTGCAATCGAGGAAGTAGTAAGTAGTAAGCAAGGATGCTTTGTTATTTCCCTCCAATCTACCACACTTCTATCTGGACGGCTTTACAATGGGTGGGAACGAATAGACAAAATACTACTCATTCCCATGCTGGATCCCATAGGCTGCTTAGCCGAACGCGTACTCTTCACTTAAATTGTCACTCGGCTCCATGATTCTTATTATCCTGAATGTTCTTTATCTAATAAAGTGTAGGACTGCTTGGGAAAACAAATCCTGGCCCTGGTACCTGCCCAGACCACCAGGAATTAATCATGTGTTTTCATTTGTGTTTCCCAATGAAACGCTTTCAAAACTGTAAGATCCACTTGTCTCGTCTCCATCCACTCGTCTTCTCCAAAACATGCATGTTTACAAGCAAAAAGGAGTAAAAAAGAAAGCGAGAAACATGCTGAAATTGTTTCAAAACCTGGAAGTGTGCCATGGAGATAAACTGTTCCTTACTGGAAGCCTAGATAGTTAATCACAAAACAAAAGAAAATAATAAAAAAAATATAATTTCCCATTTAGGACGACTTTCTCTTTTTAACAAAAAGGTCTTGAGGAACAATAGATTCTCCTAGAGAGGCAAGGGAATGGGAGGGTATTGCAGCCGAGAAGACGGTGGATGGAAGAGCAGCATCAACCGTTTGGAGGATATAGCAAATATGTTAAGATTTGACCAAGAGGACTTGCGTGAGCTCAGATATGAGCAGGGCATTTTACAATTTTAGAAAAATATTACAAAGCAATAATTGGATGTGGGCTTTGCAAAAATGCCCCTCCTCACCCTGTCCTTCCTGGCCCTGTCATTGATAGTATCTGTTATTTTGGGAGGAAACGCATCGGCTTCATTAAATGCAATATTTGGCATCTTGCCTGAAATCTCATAAAGGAGCTGTCCTCTTTAGAGCGTCGGGGTCATTCTCCTCAAGATGACCTCGACGCGCTGCGCTGGCTACCTGGGGAACCTATCTGATGATCTAGGCACTTACTTTCCGAAGCCTGTGGGAGGAGGGCCCTGGGGTTTGCACACCTGAATTGAGTCTAAAAGTCAGGGTGTTTTGTTGCCGTTGTTCTGCCTACTTTTACCTGGACCAGTCACTGGGGAGGGGTGAGGGTCAGGGAATCTCCAATCAAGTGAGAGAGGAGAGTTTTGAGCTGGACCATGACCATGAAATCGAGGCCAGATCGCTGACAGCAGAGAGCCTCTCACCCTAACCATGGAAGAGGTCGTTGCTGCTTTTGTAGCAACACCAATATTCAAGTTAATATTTCAAAGGGCTCAGTACCTTCACACCATAGAAAGAAGAAAGTAGGCCCTGAAAATATGTCACAGGTTGTCGGCTGTGCCTCCCAAAGGCCCTAGTCAGAGAGGTTGAGGGTCCCTTGACTTTCTTAGATGAGGAGTGTTCTGTGACAAGCTGAAGCAAGCCTAGTTCTTCTGCTCACGCAAGGCCAAATGAACAGAGCTCTACCCTGTGACCATCTTAATTTCATAATGTAGAAACTGCAGATTTGTCTTTGAACATCTTTCGCACTTCATTGTGTTGCCTCAAAGGAGTCAAATAGAAAAATAAATGGCAGAGGCCAGAATATTTTGAACTTGTTGTCTAAAACCAGAATGACACAAAGATGGGTTTTAAAACAGATTTGGTATGGTATAGTTATCAGTGGAGTTTTTTTTTCTTTTTTCCCTCCTGTCAAAAAGGGTTTTTAAAATGATCTAGCAGTATTAAGATGTTTATATCTGATGCATAATCATTGTTTTGGTTTCAAAGTATTCACCTTCACAGCTA
Organism: Ellobius talpinus; assembly: GCA_001685095.1. NCBI lineage: Eukaryota > Metazoa > Chordata > Mammalia > Rodentia > Cricetidae > Ellobius > Ellobius talpinus. The sequence continues at coordinate 18,936 of LOJH01016723.1, forward strand.
AGTCCTGGACCGAGAGACAGAGAGTTAAAATTTAGACACAGGGGGCTGCCTAGCTTCACCCCTCCCAAAGGGCAGTGCCTATGAGACAGGGGCTGCCTGGCTGAGACCATTCCCAAAGTGTTTCCTTTTAAAAGGGACAATTCCTAGGTGCCGGCAGTTTGTCTGGAACTGTGTTAAATCCAGAAAAACAAAATAACTGTTGAAGAAGCTCCCCACAAAGCTCACTCAGCTGGCTTTGCTCTGCAAGGGGGCACCCAGCTATAGACCATGGAAAGACCAAAGCATAAAGAGAGAATTTAAAGATTCTAAAACAGACTACCTGGAGTCCCCTGTCCTCACTTCTCTTCTTCTGTCTAATTAAAGCAGGGAAAGGAAATAAACAAATCTGGGCAATTAATAGAGTAACATACACCCAAGCTCTAGAGCTCTGGAGATGCTCGTCTTTTTTACAGAAAGTTTCAGGGTGCTGGGAGGTAGAGCGGGGATACCGGGGGAAAGGCAGAGGGAGGTCCTGGCAGCATCTTTCTTTTCCCACCCGGGTCCAGAAGCACAGCTCCTCTGGTGGTTCTGACAGCCCAGAAGGTCTGCTCCTCCCAGACTCATCCTCTGGGACAACTTCAGCCACATCCCAAAGCACATCAGAGTTCTTTCCCTGCAGGGGTGCTGTGGCTGGGCCTAGTACTAGGACTCTTGTACAGGATAAGCTGGTTGTGGCTACCACGGTTGCTCCTAGCACAAGGCTGTCTTTTGGGCCTCTCAGAGGTGACACTGGTTCCTGGTCCCCAAACATGCACCAGCTTCCACTAGGCCTGTAGCTGCAGGCAGAGCACCGAGGGACTTTCTGGAGGCCTAAGGAAGTCACTGGCCACAGGCAGTTATCCTGGCTCCCCCTGTCCAACAGTCTCTTCGTTCCAGCAGGTTCCCATCTGCTGTTCACCAGTCAGGGAAGTCCCTGTACTGTACTCTGTCCGGTACTCTGACCCCTCAGTTCTGGTTAGGAATTGGGACCAGCTATGTGGCTGGTCCCCACAAGGCAAGTGTATGTATCAATGGGCAGAGGTAGATGTGTGTTCTTTATGGTGTGTGGTGAGGAGTGTCTGGATGCTGGGAAAGGGGCCACACTCAGCCTTTTCCCTGGGGGCCTTTCTCGTCACTCCAAGCTATAGAGAGCTTTATACAGTGGGCAACCATGCACCTTTAGGTGCATAATAGGACTCCTTTCTTTTTGGCGCATACCCTGCACCCGGGGATGACTTGCGGTGGCGTTAACTGCTTGTTGGCTGGAAGATCGTGTCATTCCTGGGGGCTCTTTCATGGCCTTGCATGACTGACATGGCAGGCAAGGGTGCTGACAATTTAGGGTGACAGGGTCAGGTGGTAAGGGGCTCAAATTTTGGCTCTTAAGGACCTCACTGCTTTTAATCTGTGGGGGATGTAGGGGTCTGCCAACTTCATATCAGTACTCCCCGCAAGCAAATACTTCCTGGGAGAGTCCCTAAGCATGACCCGAGATGACCCTTCAGCAATTGGAGGTCATAGGTCAAGGTTGGCCTTTGTCAGTAATTCCTTCCCTAGCAGTTGCAGCCTCTTCCTTCCCTCTGGATTTTAAGGATTGATTAAAATGGCCTATTGTTTTGTGGACATCAGGTTCATGCTTCTCCTGCTAGAGTTCCCAGAGGACGTCCGAAACCCACGTCTGGAGGCTTCCAGAAGTAAATGCTGTCACACAGAACCTGGGAAAACATTGTTTGCAAAAGGGACATGTGTAACTTTGTTCTGATTTTTGGGTCACAGCCGTTCTTGATGTGACATTTTCCTCCTCCCTGCAAGGTGTGGTAGCTTCTCTAAACCAAATGTGAGGAAATTCCTTCTTCTGAGAGCTCAATTTGGAAGCAGGCAAGATTGGGAATCAGAATGGATTCCAACCAAGAAATCCAGGGACAGAATCAGCTGAGCCAGGCTTGGAGTCAGGGTGGGTGAGGACCGCAGGCTGAGAACTGTTTCCTTCCACCCTCTGTTTTTTCTCCCAAAGCAGGGAAGCACCCCGAGTCCCCCTTCTTGAATTAATGCCCTTTGCTTAATGGCAACTAGAGACTCAAGATGGATTTGTACAGAGGGAAGGAATGTGATGTTGTAATCTAAAGTCTACTGGGGGGCATTTGCGATCTAACAAAACGGAAGAAAAAAACCAGAACGTTGAGTTGTGCGGGAGGAGGCCCTCAGCAAACGCCCCCTCCGATTTCAGGGAGGAACTCCACATTCCTGTCACGGCCTCCCTCTGGAAAATGTGTTTGGGGAGTTTCTTAAACCCGTCCAACTCCTGCACATTCATATAAACATCTGATTTCTGCGTGCTGTTGATGTGTGCTCTCTCTCTCTTGGCCTTGTCTGTTGTGCAAACCTCTCTCTCTCACACATGCACACACGTGTGGACATGTACACACATACACATGCACACACACACATACACATGCAAGCATGCACGTGTGGGCACACCAAAGGGCTTTCAAATTTAACTGATCAAAAGCGGTCATGATGTCATGAAACCTAGTGCAGTGTATATGCAAATATCGGGATATAGTGTCTGAGTGGGGCAAAGTGTGGCCCCTTTCAGACAACTAATAACATATTCATAAATGCCCCCTCCAATTGAGGCACCAAAGGTTTCCTCAAAGCTCGCTTTCCCTTTGGATCCCTATGTAAAACAAAACAAAACAAAAAAGCAAGTCTGCACTTTTAGAGAAGAGGCACACTGCCCTCGAGTCCCGCCTTCCGTATGTATGCACTGAGCAGGTGAAAGCTGTGGAATTATTTATGCCGGGGGTTCTTACCTTCCCAGTCTTTCTCCCTTCTCACCTCCTATAGCTACGGCAGGGACCTGGGCTTTGCGATTTGATTTTGCTTTGTTCTTCTGCTCATTCCTCTCAAGAGGGTGACAAGCCCCCCCCCCGTTTGTCTCAAAACTGTGTTGCTTTATGTTGCTGACAACCATGAGGCAGCCCTACAAGCTAAGACTCCCTCACTGCATCTCCAACTTCCACCTAGAGTAAAAATGCCACCAGGAGCCTGGTTTGTCCAGGAACCTGGACGGAGCAAAGCCTGGAGAGATGGGCGAGAGTCCTCCTTTTGGGGGTTTTTTAATGTTGGCCTTTTGCAGATTTGTATTCAGAGTGATAAAAGCTATCTCTTGAGAAGGTGGCTTTTCCTGTTCTAGACAAATTGAAAAACAAATCCTGATTTCAATCAAAGGACCCTGGACTCTGTCCCTGTCCCCTATGGCTACCACTCAACTCTGGACTTGGGACATCTTTGAAGGTGAGGATCAGCTAAGAGCAAAAATAAACTTCGGGGTTTTGAAGGAAAGCACAGACTCCCTCAGTGTCTTTAGGAATAAACTGGAGAAGCAGAAATCACAGGCTCTGACGGCAGAGAAAACTTTCCTAAATCCCCCAAACAACAAAACTAAATGATGGTGCTTCATCCTAGAAAGGAGCTAAATTATTATTTTTCTAATCAAATATAAGTCAATCACAGTGGGAAACACTGCGAGTCGGGCCTCCAAAGTGGGCTGCGAGGCACTTCCTATTGCTGTCGCTGACAGTTTGTGTAAGCGCGAAGGCCTCAGAGCAGCAGTGTGAGTTTTTATGGACGCAGTGATCAGATGTCTGAAGGCTGTCACTCACAAGTTTCCATCTTCCTTTCTCTTTCACTCCAAGGGGAAGAAATTAAAAAAAAAAGAAAGAAAGAAAGCAAAGATTCCAGAGTGACATTCAGATTTTAAGGCACTGATTCATCTAATATAGAGTAGGAATATTTTTATCAAGCTGAGAATTATGTGACTATGGAGGTAAGTTTTCCTCCTTCGGAACAGAGCAAGACAACGAAGGCCCTGGATACTCTGTCTGTGCTCTGCAGCTTTGGGATACGTCCTAAGCAACTTCTGAGAGTTGGCCCAGGAATTGGCAAGAGGCTGGCTGGAGAGCCAAGCTGTATACCATGCCCATGAAGGTGAACACCATTTTTCTCTCCTCATGGCCTTAACAGCAAAGTCGGCGGTTTGACCAAAGGAAGTTCTATTTAAAAGCCTAAAAATCTCGAATTGATGTTAACCACATTAGAAAGGCTAGGGTAAAAGGTAAAAGGGGAGGGCAGAACAGGATGTTAGCATCAGGCACATTCAGCAACAGACAGCAGCTTCCCTTGGAGCGTCTGTGTGGAAAGGGGCTCCGTGGTCACAGGTACCAAGATGTGAATGTCTAAGTAGTAGATTTATGGATTGGGTATAGGTTGGGCCTATTTGATGTCAATATATTCAGATGTCAGATGTGTTCTGAAAAGTGGTTATGATTTGTTTTTTTTTTTTGAAAAGGAGAAATGTACACAGGGCAGGAAATTAAAAGGAAGTGATTTTTTTTGTGGAGGGTCTTGAAGAATAAAGTAGTAGGTGTAGGCTGTAGGGGGAGCACACAGAGGGTGTGGATCTAACTAACTACATTTTGCCACTCACTGGTTTCATTTACAGCAGCTATGTCTGACAAATGACACGCTTGACATCACAAGAACTAGTCCATACTAGTATGACCACGGTCTTTGAAAAACCAAGGTCCCCAGTCACATAAATCCCCCGCCCCAACACAGGTTTGGGGGAGAAGTCAATTTCTTACTTTTTTTTTTTTTTCGTTAGTACAATTCTCTGCCAGGAAAACAATGATGATATACTGCTAAGAATGCGCAAGCCCAAAGATGCTTTCAAAATGCTAGCTGTTTGCTTTGGGGAAAGTTTTCTTTATAGATATATCTGTCTAACACACACACACACACACACACACACACACACACACACGTTCCAGAGGTTCTAATTCCAGTATGCTTTTGAAACTATTATTATAGGTTAGAAGCTATTATGCCGGTTTGGTTGAATGCCTGGTAGGCAGATAAGCGCTGGAGCCCTTTCCTGTGGGTCTATGAGCCCTTTGGACAAGCGGTGTAGTTAATTGTTTAGTGTGGTGGTTACAGACTCATTAGCCTTCTTCTCTAACACAGTAATTTTTCTTTAGAAAGGGCATGAAGTGGAAATCATCCTCCAAACCTGCAAATTCCATTTTAATGTGCGGCTTACATACATCTTACGTGCATCTCATATCTCATGGGCACACTGGACACGTGCTGCTGGGCTTCCCAAGTGTGGCATAGCCCACTGATGACTCCAACTTGCCAGTGGGGCTGTTCCATTATTGGAACGAAAGGAATTTTTAACACTTTTAGGCAAAGTTCCTGATGCAGTGCAAAAGGGAAAGCTAGACTTTCTTATTTGATTCCTTTCTGTTTCTTTCCTCCCTCTTTGTTTTTAAACTTAGGAATCTCGTTGTAATAATGCACATTTGGGCGGGATAGAGTTCGTTTTGTTTACTATTCTCTTCCAAAGCATGCCTGAAAGTGTTTTCCAGTGGAGGTTTAACTCTTTTTTTCAAGCCAGTGCCTCGGCCTCATTTTCACTCTGCTGCAGCTGCTGCTTTATTTCCTAATGTCTGGGGCCCAAACCGGCTTCTAATATTGAACTGCCTTATAGAATTCTATCAAGATGCTTAATCATTTTAATTATTATATAATTATGTTTCTCCCCAACTCAGGTCACACTTTTTGATAAATAATTGCAGCCATTATATCATGAATGTCACTCTTATTCTGAGAAGATATCTGCCTAAAATCTCCCTTCTGGCATTGAGTTTTTGGTTCAAATGTCATACCAATTTCCTCCTCTCCAGAGGGGTGGTATGTGTGTATTTTCTGGCTGTAAGCAGAGAAATCAAAACCTCTAAAGCTGAGGATGGCTAATTTACAGCATATTTGAGAAGTTTTGCAATTAAGATTTCTGTCTAGAAAAACTCAGTGTTTGGGGGACTTGCATTCACGTTCATCAAGACAGGTTAATGTAGGAAGTGTAGATAGTGTCTTGTGTTCTGTGCAAAAGAGCCAGGAAGGCCTATGAGAAACTGTCCAGAATTCATCATCTTGAAGAACTACCTGTTTCCTTAAAAATCTGGACTTTACTATGGGTTACAATATTTATCTCATTTTTAAGAGGAAAGAATTGAAAACAAAATAAGACAAAGGTCATTGTGTTTAGTTATATTTTCAAAACAGTGTTGGCTTTGTCTGCTATTCCATGAACTTTCAGGGAGGCCCTACCGAAAGAGAAGATGGCCTGTACTTGTAACATGGTTGCGGGGATTTGTGTCAGTTTTAAGTGGGTCAGGGTTTAGGAATTCAACTGAAGGTAAAAGATTTCTTTTTCAAGTTATCTTGCAATTTGATCCCGTTTATAATCTGGTTTGAGGAGAAACAGTAATACATCAAAGCATAGCTTTTTGCCCCATGAAGGCGTTATTTTCTTCTTATATTTATATTTTGGGAACTCATGTAACCCCTAGTTTGTCTGTGTGGGGAGACAGCTCTTCGAATATTCCTAGTGAAATGTAGTTAGATGACAGTTAAACCTGGCATGAACTAGACATTCTGTGGGGAAAGGGTAGGCTTTATTTTTCTCATTTAAAACAAATACCTTTCATTTAAAAAAATAAAAAATTCTTTTAAATTAAAAAAAGTTAAAGTGAAATCAAGCAACTTTGATTTGTGCAAAATGTTTATATTTAGTCTTGTCAAGGCCACGCCAACAAGAAAATCAAGGCATGTAAAGGAAGAAGAAAAAATAATTACTTTTGGCCAAATGGCAGGAATTGTTTATCTTTACCATTAAATGTCTATGTTCTCATGCACCTCTGGTGAGTCAGATTTGCTGGTCCCATCTCTCTAGATGGATTTACTCCTGAGTCAGAAGCTCAAATCCATCCAGAAAGACCCATTCTTTGTGTGTGTGTGTGTGTGTGTGTGTGTGTGTGAGAGAGAGAGAGAGAG
>LOJH01016724.1:0-22664 GCA_001685095.1 Ellobius talpinus
AAATGGGAGGAGGGGAGGAGGTGGAAATTTTTAATAAAATAAATAAATAAATAATTTTTTTAAAAAGACCTATTGAACAATCCACATAGACAGTTCTTTAAGCAAAAGTCAGTAGGATAAGAATCTGTGAAATCTGTAAAATGCTGAAAGAAAATTGTCATTTCCATCCTCATCTAAATTAGTTTTCAAAAGTGAAAAAAAATTGAGAAACACAGATTCCCAGTATATGAAAGTGGTTATAGCCAGGTCTGATAATCTGGGTGCTTTTTATATCTAGTATTAATTTTGATTTTATATTTAGTAATTTCAGCTTATATTATACTGAGGAGATGTCAATCACAAAATTTAGAAACTACAATTTAAAACAGGTAAAGCTAAACTCCAGAATTTAAAGTGCATGTAGTAATTGCCTTTGTCAAAGCAATAGTTAATTGAGTGGGTTCAGAAGTTCTTAGATGCTGATTTAAGTTCTTAGATGTTGCTTTGTGAGTTTCTGGTCTGTTGTCCATCATGTTTGTGCATTGTATATCTTTTTCTATGAATGTTATATTTCAATATCTGGTCAAAACATTTTTCCATGGCTCAAGTCTCGACCCTGATGGCTGAGTTAATCACACATTCTCTCGTGCATGTATATGTTTGTGTGTATGTGTATGTATTCTTTGTGTGTTTGTGTGCATGTATGTGTATATTTGGTATGTGTGCATTGTGCATGTATGTATGGGTATTTATGTGTCTGTGTGTATGTTTATGTTTGATTGTGTGTGGTGTTTGTAACTGTGTATGTTCATAAGTTTGTGTGTGTGTGTGCATGCGTGTGTGTGGATGGATGGATGGATGGATGGATGGATGTGTGTGTGCCTATGTCTGTGTTTCTGTTAGTTCTTCCTTTACTCAGAGTAGTGAAGAGAAGGGATTGCATCTTATATAGGACTAAACCTTGAGAAAACAAAAAAATTTACTCTACATATCCAAGTATACAATGAAAACATTTTGTAAAAAACAAAACAATTACCAAACAATATTCAATTTCAGTTGGCTCTAGGACAATAGGACAAAATTGAATATAGATTTGATGAAGGAAAAAATGTTATGTTGATTCATGAACTTCCATACATTTTTGTAAAGATGCCTTGCTCATGTTTCATCTTCATGCGAGTCCTTGAAAACAAACACCTAAGAGGAACGTAGATGAAGAACTTATTGCTCTAATTGTGAGACTTTTTCTACTTCTCTGAGTGCACTTTGTAACCATTTCTCTGTGTGATTCCTTAAATAGTAATCTGTACCTTCATTCTCTTTCTCTCCCTCCCCTCTCCTCTCTCTCTCTTACTATGTCTCTCTCTCTCCCTCCCTCTGTATGTGTCTCTGTGTGTGTGCATGTATCTGTGATCTGTGTCAGTGTATGTTTCAGAAAACACCCCAGGATTCATACTGTTTGTCCTCCACTTCCACCCACTCTTACTTCTCTCTGAATCACTCTCTTCCTACCCCACTCAGGAAAACCCACAAAGAGGGTGGCACTTAACAGTACAGAGATAAATAAAAAGAGGTTAAAGTGTTAACGGATTCCACAATACCTCTCAGTTTCTTACAGAGAGAAAATAAAATACAATTAGAGAAAAGGGAAAATAATAAAACAAATAAGTACTTCAATAAACAGTCATGTATTTTCCAAAAGACCACTTACTTTTTCAAATACTACACATATCCCTAAAAATCTCAAAAGAGTTCTCATTTGCAATATTTTGTGGTTCATCAGATAGATAGAAGTTCATCATATGGAACTTAACATCTCTGAAAACAGTGTTTATGATTAAGGAATAACATGCTGATAAGCTATTTGGGGAGGAAAAGAGGAAGGTCAATGTTTAAAACATACACTTCTGTCCAGTAATGAAATGTACTTGGAAAACAAAGATTTTAACACTAGTGTGCTCTTTTAAGTGTCAAAATGAGTATTACCTTTAAGTTGATTAAGTATTAATCAAAGATATTTTGCACATAAAGTAAGAAAGTTGTCATGATTAATACTTGCATTTCCTGTAATAGAAAATGAATCTTAAAGTCTTCCTTGCTGGGAAACTTGACTGAATTTTCATTTAATATTTGTATTTTACAATTTAATCATTTCAAATATATTTCAGATCACTATAATAATTTAAGCTCTTTTAAAATCTCCCAATGAAGTCATTATATTTATTGAAAAGCATTAATAATCATAACTTCAGATTGATTTTCCATGTATATATTTTATATATTTTGAAACCAAAAGAAAAAATATAATTACTTTCATAAGTACTTAAAGAGCACACTTAGAATGTTTTTTCTGATGGAGAATAAGAAGCTCAAGGTTCTTCTTTATATTTTCTCACTATCCCTGTTTTGTTTGTTTTCTCCAGGTTGTGTTTTTAATGGCTACAAAAGTGCAGAGAGGAGGTAGAGTGCTGGGGAGTACAGGAGTGAGTAGGAAGAGGGGACTTCATTGTACAGAATGGTCATTAACTGTGATGCAAACGCCAATGTTTCCATGGAAACCTCTGTCCACTACAGAATATACTAGAGCAATTTTTGAACCATTTGTCCATTTGATTAATTATGTCTTTGTGGTGAAGGCAGCTTGGCTTGATTGTCTCATCATGTAGTAGAGAAGCTACAGCTCTAACAAATGGGCCTATTGTTTTGGGCCTATTCATCTTGGTGCATCCCTGCAAGCTGATAGACATTTCAACAAAATGACTGTCCCTTAATGAGCTGCAGCCTGTCAGAATTGTTTAGGGCTTCATGTGAGGCACAAACCATGGTCATGACAGCCTTAGTTATTATGACAATGAGTAGGATGTCCGTGAAAGAGTCTGTATAAATACAGTGACCCTCGATTTATATCACATAGTAGCTTTATAATTATTAAACTTATGTATAACATGCCAACAAAACACTATGAATATTTATCTAAAATAAGCTATAGAGTTTTCTGATGAAGTAAATTTAACGTGACTATTATATCAAAAAGAACAAAACATTTCACAATGTGTTACAATTGCTTTTGGTTTCTAATTATTGGAAATATATGAGCACAGTTTAAAAATCTGGTAGTAGAAATGCAACCAGCCTTCATGTTAAATTCTGCAGATTTCCATGCTGAGATTTTTAGAACTATAATGTGGGACAGGCTAAGTTTACAAAAAGCTTTCCTCCCAAAGAAAATATTTTAGAAAACAAAAAAATCAAACAAAGCAAAACAAAAATAATACTAAAGAAACAAAATTGGAGGAGACACAATATTTAAATATTTACACTCAAAATTTCATGCAATATTTAAACACAAAGCCATGTTTGGTAAAGGGACAGATACAATATTTTCCACATATTCCCAACACTTGCAAAAAATGGACTCATGAACAGCTCTGGTCAGAGAGCAGATACCTGTTGATTTTGTCTGAAGAAGCAAGAACATCGTTAGCCAAGTGTCCAGGAAGTATCCACAAGGGTTAGTGTTTAATAGCAGTTTGTCTTGCTGTCCATATTAAACTGTAATAATTCTACTATAAAATGAAAGAACATATTGGCAATTTTGATTTCATGTTTGCTCAAAGCAAGAGCAAGTTCTCCCTCTGAACAGATGAACACACTTTCTAAGAGAGATGGTGTGCCAGTCACAGCCAGAGTCAACATGCCTGAAGCATCCCCTTTGCCAAAAGTTAATTATGACACTTAAGGAGAGCTTCCTACATGTTTTTAGATTGTATATTTCAGTTTTGCTTCTCTAGTTCTTCAATACCAGGAACAGACATGAAGCCTCATTGCGTTTGGTATTTGCGCCTGGGTCTTCCCACAAAATCACAGATGGAAATCACCGATCTAGAGTCATGAACAGGACTCTTAATCACTTAATAACTAGAGATTAAGCTTAATTCAGATTAATTTGTATTAGTATAGAGTTTGTAAATCATGTGCTTTCATATTAATTTACATGTTGTCTAGACATGACATCATGTATATTCTTTGTGTAGTTTAAGTACTAATTAAGTCTTTAAGGGTAGCAGATGCAAACATTGTTTATGGCTCCAAAAAACAAGGCAGGGCTACTTTGGTGATCCAGTTTGTTTTGGTTCAGATAATTTTTCAATTAGATTAAAAAATAAAATAAGCAATAGAGTTGTCAGGGCCCACAGATGAGTCCTTTCTACCTTGACTAAAGGTCAGAGAGTTTGAGCTTATTCTTGCTCTCTCAAAGTTGTTGACAACAAGTGTGGCTACAAACAAGAGATTTTGATGTAGGGTGTGGTTAATTAGTATTTTGAGTATAGAGGTAGATCCGCTCCACCTTGACCACAGGTCAGAGAACTCAAATCTGTTACTGCTCCTTCAAGGAGATTGGCAGGAGGTTCAAGGATGTGGCTGCCTGCAGAATACTTGGTTTATTACTTATATCATGTTAATGGAGTCTGTTGTCTCCCTCCCCCCATCCCCTTTTGGAGTGGGGTGTATAAGCAGATGGAAAATAAATGCAGCAATTGCAGTATTCCCTGAATATCCTTCCCAGTGTTGTTCTGTGTTTGTCTTTTATTTCTCTCATATCTCTGTTCCTTTTGCTTAATAATTATAATCCTCACGCTCCTAACTGGGAACATGTGAATCCCTTTGAGACTGCACCCCAACATAAAGTTCAACACTGAAGTAAAAATAATTTCAAGTATTTAAACACATAAACTTTTGAAGATTAAAATCTTTAAAGGAATTCTTAAAAATGAAATCAAATTTCACAAATGTTAATCCTCAAATAAGAAAGTGAATCATTATTAAAATTCTTAGAGAAGAGTAAGTTTGAGACCTGTTTAGTTCCATTTATTATCAAAACCTGACATAATGGACTGATTATTCTAATATATTTATTTCTGATAAATTCTGATAATTCTTTGATAACTTTAGACTTTTCAGAATGTTATATAGCCATAATGGCTTTAGTTGCCTGAATACAAGAGAAATTAGGATAAAACACAAACTAATAACAGCAAATAGGAAATATTTTCTGTTTCTTAAATGATTACTCTTAACACTTTGTTTGGCAAAGTGTACCAGGGAAAGCGGAGTCTAAAAATGAGGCAGACTAAAGTCTCAAGCAAAAGTCAATTTAACTTAGGGCATCAGGGAGTTTTCATTCTGAGGGCATTCTGAGGATTAAGCAACGTCACATGAGCAAAGTTGGCTTGAGTTTAAGCTGTGTACAGTCACAAAGGCAAGGTCACATGAGTTTAGACTGTACACAGTCACAAGGGCAACTTGTGCTTGGAAACATAAATGAATAACAGTAGGTAAGATGCTGGATGATCTAAAGTAAACTCACTCTGATTTACTACATCTGCGAGGGGCACGGGCACACGTTCAAAGAACAGCCCCTAGTGAGGAGGAACAGATTACACTTGTTTACTTGGAATTTTCTTACACGCTCTCAGAAATCTCCTTGCAAAGCTTCCTTCATGGACCATGTTCTGACAATCACCATTCAGTACTCCAAATTAAATTGGGTAGGTTCGTATGCATGCTGTACAATGTAATATCATCATTAGCCTACTAGTTCACAAATTTTCATTTCCATTGTTCTTTTCCCCTTTGAGACAGGTTCCCATTTTGTGACTCAGGCCTGTGTCTCACTCAGTGTGTAGCTGAGGCTACTTTCAGCTCATAGCAATCATCCTGATTCAGCCAAAAAAGCTCTGAGATTTCAGGTGTGAGCCACCATGACAGTTTACACAGTTTCTTTAAAACAGAACTTACAAAGATAATTTAACTATCAAATCTTTTCTATTTCTTATTTTGTTCACAGAATTCTAAGAGATGAAAATCCAAGAGAATAAATTGCTTCAGCAAATGAGTTTTCCCCATTGTCTGGATGTATGTTGCAAAGACTTGGTTACTTTAAATCACAGTTGTATGTTTGTTTCATTGAACTTCACCTTCATTTATCAGGAAAAGCATTTTCTCCCTTCAAGAGTACTCACTGTGTGCTCAAGAGAAAGTCATTGAAGAAAATAAAGACAAGATCTCATGTCATAATCATGTACAGTGCCTGAGTTCTCAGGTAGATGGAAAGGACAACATCTCAAGGCAATCCACATCTGTGTGCATGCTAGGTAAAGTATGACATTCCCTTATTTATGTTAACTAGTCCTTTGTTTTATCTATTCTAAATTGAAAGTTATCCATACTGTTTAAAATCTTTTGAATCTTTGTGAAACTATTTGAGGGCCAAGGATATGCTTCAAATTTTAGTTACTGTGCTTAAGAGATCTACAAAACTAAAATGTCTCTGTAAGCCCCACTTTCTCAAGGACAGATAAACTCTGTAAGCCCCACTGTCCCAAGGACAGATAACTTACTGGATTGCTTAGGCTGTTCATGTAAAATAACAAGACACATGTTTTCACTTCTATAAACATGGTTGTCCCAGCTGCACAGTATGTACTTGATCAAACATAGGTGGGAGGTATGTAGGCAGGAAGCATGTCATGATACATTCTTCCCCTGAGGGAAAACAGAAAGCACACAACCTTGTGGGTTTTTGCATTTATAAGGATTTGACCAGTGTAATTTTCCACCACTCTCTGGGAGTCCTGGTTACTGATCTGTCCAGTGTGCATCTTCCTGGCTAGTATTTAATAGATTTTGCTCCGAATTTGGCTCAAACATTTTGACAGTGGTCTTATTTTTGCCTGATGGGATTAGCACTATATCTAACTGTTAATAGACATTAATAAATGTATCTTACAAGGGTGATGATCAAAGCTATAATGTTTGGTCATGGATAAAAATGACATTTGGAAATCTATTATAATTTAATTTTAAATTGACATTCCATTAAAAGTTGGAAGTCATTTTAAACTTAAAAAATGTTACAAACAGTAACGGGAGTTTTATAAGAGGTTTTAAAAATATTTTGATTGAAAATAAAATTCATACACTATTTTCAGGTCATTATTTTTTCTCCCCCAAATCATCTCAGAATCTTCACACACCCCTCACCCATTCACTCCTCACCATTTCTTTACTATTTCTTTAGAAAAACAGTCAAACAAACAAGAAAAATCTGAATTAAAAAGAAGAGAAAGACAACACAAGAAAAAACAAATACACCCATACACATGTGTGTAAGAACCAAAGCATTTTGTTAATGAAAAGGACTTTTTAAGATGCTAAGGATCCATAAATAACAAGATGTTATTTTTAATTGCATTGAATAAGTTCTGTCATAAACATAATGACTTTTAGAGAATGTCATGCTTTCAATAGTAAGAAACAAGGAAGAGTCTCCCAGTCTGTCTTTAAAGATATAGAAATCTCTTTGCAATGAAAAGGAGGGAAGCAGCACAATCTCACTTATTCTTCATTTCAATATCTCTTAAATTTTCCTGCGTGTAAGTTCATTACTTTACCAGCATCAAGTATGCAAAAGTAATCTAGAACAATGGGTATTCATAACTGATCATAAACAGGATTAAGTTTTGAAGATTATTCAGATTGCAAAACAGCACCTCCTGTCCTTACTCTGTGTACCAAAATGCTTCTGAAATCCATAAGTAAAGCTCCCCTAGGTTTCCCTTACCCAACTATGCACTTTATAGAGGGTTACCCTTTTTTTTTAACTTTCCTGCAAATTTTCACCACAGCAAAGTGTAAGGTCTAAACAATTTCTGTTTATAATGTCAAGGTCTTAAAATGGTGCATATTTGATTGCATTTGACTATGCGGGTAACATAATAGGCAAACATCACCAATAAGGATGAAGTGTCATGACTTTTACCTACACGTTAATAATCTTGCAATTCCCTGGAACACTACAGGGGTCATAATATAAGCCCTTCAATGGAAAATGTGTATGAGTTTTCTATGGATTTCTATTAGATAATTAGGACATTCATGAGTAAAGTCAATTTTATTTCTTGCTATTTTGGTTTTTAAGTCTTTTATTTTTACTCTTGGTCTTCTTATGTAGTTAGGAGTATCAGTCACTGTGTTCTTAGAGAAAAAGCCCTGATCTAGCATTCTGTGTAATAATATCTATGCTTGCATTACTTAAACCCAACTCTAGTTCCACATTTCTGAGCTACATATTCTTGAGGACTGAACTTTACAATTTGGTTTTTCCTTGATTTAGAAGTAGAAATGTTTGTTGTTTTTTCTTCTTTTAACTGTTAGTATTGTAGATTGCATTGATTGATTTTCAAATACCAAACTAGAATCACAGGAATAAATCAGACTTGTTCATACAGTATAATATTTTCATGTTACCTAAATCTACTTGCTAGCGATTTGTCAGAGATTTATGTATGTCTGGGTGCCTGTATGCACGAGAGATTTCAGTCTTTGCTAATATTCTTCATTGACGGCATTCTTTGCATTGGTCATCTCTTCATCTCTTTGGTTTAGTATCAGGCTGTCTTCATGAAATGAACAGGGAAATATTCTCTCCTGTTTTCTGGAAGAAATTGTGCAGAAATGCTGTTAATTCTTCCATAAATGTTTAGTAGAATTTTCCAAGTGAAACCATCTGGGCCTTGAAATTACTATTCTGGGAGTTTTCAAATTACAAATTCAATTTCCTCAGTAGTTATGGGTATATTAAATTTGCTTTATTTGAAGTTGTTGTAATCTGTGCTTTTTGAGGAATTATGCCATTTTGTATAAGTTTTCACATTTTGCCACTAAACGTTTGTAGTATGTCCTTATTATCCTTTTGAAGTCTGCAGGACAGTGGAAGAAACCGTTTTATTTCTGATTCCTCTCTCTCTGCTTACAAATGGTACTCAATTTTATTGGGGATTTAAAACATTTTTTAATGTTCTATTAGAAATAACTTGTGAACAACAAAAAATGCATATAGTGACATTAGCCAGACCCAAAGTCTATCCACCTCATTGACCTTCTGTATTGTTATCATAGCTGTTCTGAAGCAGAGGAGTTTTGCTTTGGATTTCATATTTTCATTATCAAATATTTTATACACTTACCTAAATAAATTCATAGAGAGTTAAACCAGAAAACAATTAGCTTTCTATCTTCTTTTGTGACTTGAGAGTTCACTATCTGCCTACCGTCCCTCTGCATCACCTTTTTGTTCCCCTTTATATTGCTGCTCTATTTGCTGTAGCTAGAAAACAATAATCAACCAGCTAGTCTGTCCATCGATGAAAATATTCCGGATCACAAATTTTGATTTTTATTCTTTGACGGTGTTTGATGTATTTTTTTAAGATTTCTTTGTTTTGAATAATGAATTATTCGAGACTGTGTTGTCTGATTTTCTATGGCTTTAAATTTTTCTATTTTTCTGTTACTGATTTTCAATTTAATTCCATTATGATCAAAGAGATGACTCTAAATTTTGCTGGAGCTGAGGTGATAGCTAACAGGGCCTAGCCTGCTGGAACCTTCCCAGCATGTGAGAAGGAAGCCAGCCTGCAGCCTTGAGTCTGGGCAGGTGAGAAGACCACCAGGGGCCCATCAGCAGCCTGACTGTGCAAGGCAGGTAGGCCCCTTCATCTTAAGAAAATGGGGAACAGAGACTTGGGAAAGTCAGAAAAGTGGAATGGTTCATATGCCAATGAAAGACTCATGAAGAAAGGGAGAAAGAGAGGATTGGACAGACATTGGAGGCAGAGAGGACTGGACAGACATTGGAGGCAGAGAGGATTGGACAGACATTGGAGGCTAGCTTGCCCATATCCATGGTGATGGTGGTGAGAAACAGATGGAGGAGGGAGGTCAGTTTGCCACCCAGGACCATGGCGATGTCCCAACCAGGCTGCTATCAAGGGCCATATGTAGGTCTCTGACCCTGCCTTTGGCAGGGTCTGTGTTGATATTCATGGCTTCTTTTGCCGTTGAGTGCCATGCTGACTCCAGAGGCCTGGGCCACCTTTTGGAGCCAAGGTCCGGTCCACAAGCCATGATGCCACTGGGGCCATACTGATCTGGGTAGCCTTTGTGGTCACCTGAGATCATACTGACAGCCAGGCCTAGGCTGCTGTAGAGGGCCATGTCTGTGTCCATGGTCCTACCACCATTGAGGTTGATGTTGATGCTCATATTCCCATGGTTCCACCAAAGGTCACATAAAGCCTGGAGTCTAGGCCTCTTCCTGTGGCCTTCTTGGTGTCCAGGGGCCATGCTGCCATCAGAGCCATCCTGATCTGAGTGTCCGGAGCTACCACTCAGAACAAGGATGTCAACCTGGCTAAGCTGCTGTCTGAGGCCATGTCTGGGTCCAGCTATAGTTGGGTTCTATGTTGAACTCTGTGGCACAGGTTGCCACTAGGACCCATATGTGGGTCTGGGTGTCATCTAGGTCCAGGCTGCTACCGAGGGCCATGTCTGGATCTGTGCTCCTGTTGCCACCAGGGTAGGAATTGACATGTGGCTCAGGTTTTTACTGAACGTCATGAAAAATCCTGGGACAAACCAGCCACCTGAGTTCAGGTTGGCATCCGAGGGCCAGGATGCAGTCATGTGTGAGTGTCCTGTGTTGCTACTCGATGATATGGCAACGTCTGGGCCCAAGTGAAGCTGAGGGCCATGTCAGGGTCCATGGTCCTACTACAGCCAGGGTCTGTGTTGTTTCCCTTGCTCCTGCTGCCATCGAAGGCCTTGGAAAAACCCAAGATCAAGGGCCAAGTTACTTTCTTGGGGCTATGACTCTGCTGGGGACAGTGGTGATGTCCAGACCCAGATGCTGCTAAGGGCAGTGTTGGGGTCCATGATCCTACCACATCTGGGGTCTGACCTGAGGTCCAGGTCCTGCCTTGTCTCTAATAGTCATATAGAATCCCAGGGTTGGGGCTGCAACCTGAGAATTTGGTGGTGTACAGGGACAACACGGCTGCAGGAACCATTCCCACTTGGATGGCTGTCCCTTCCACCCAGAGTCAGGATGTCATCGGGGCCTCAGCTGCTGCCTAGGGCCATGTCTGGGTCCATGGTCTTGCCATAACTGGTGTTTGTGTTGGCGTCTGTGGCTAGTGTCATCTTAAGAGGCCTTAGGAATCATGCGAGATGAAATTAGAGGGCTCTACTGAGCCAGTCCCATCCTTCGCTACACTAGGAAAGCTGGCCTTGCCTCTCACTGGCCACTACAGCAAGAGAGCTGGCCCCTGTAATTGGGAGAGAGGGCCCCTTACCATAGGCAAGGATGAACCTTCCCTGAGGATATGCATGAAGGGAACCTGGTTCTACCTCTGCAACTGAGGGGGTTGGCCCCAGTGGCTTTATCTGACATGCTTGAATAACACCCAGGCCCACAACTAAGCTTTGGTTTGACCCACACTAGCATCTACCTCATCTAGGTCCTTCTGGAGCTTGTGAAGTGATTGGTCCTGTGGAAGAATGCCTGCAAGGTCTCCAAGACATGGCATATTGCCGAAAAGCTCCAGTAGGATCCAGTGAGGTTGGTGTACCAAAAACCAGAGGCCTTGAACCATACCAATGACTCACTGCAATGAACAGTCAAACTTATGGGGCAAAGGAGTATAGTGTACGACACACTGAAGCTCCCAATGCGGTCAGAACAGATGAGGAGGTGGTGGAGAGTCAGGAGATAAGAAGAAGCAGGGATTTTTCTACTTCCGGTGTGGTTTTTGATCTGTTTTGGTTTATTAGGTTTTGTTGCTGCTGCTGTTGTTGTTCTTGCTTTTGTTTGCTTGCAAGCTTACTTTGTTTGGCTTTGTTGCAGCAGGGATGGGGGATATGAGGAGATCGGGAGGTGAACAGAATTGGGGTACATAATGTGAAAACGCTTAAGATTCAATATAGAAGTTTAAAAAACAATTCTCATAGCCCAAATAAAAACCCAGATATGGAGGTATAAGCCCGCAATCCCAGCTTTGGGGAGGCAGTCATCATAGGATCATCAAGGCTTACCAAAGTGGTGAAGTCTAAATTCAGTGAAAGACATTCTCAAGAAAAGTGGTGGAAAGTGATTGCAGAAGAGTGCTTACATTGGCCACTAGCCTACACACACACATGCGTTTGCCATGCATCCATGCACGCCTACTACACATTCATGTGTACATCCATCTATACACATGAAAAAGGTTTTGAGATTTTATAATGTCCCAGCATATGATCTATTTGTCATATATATTTTAATGAAAAGTACTTGGCGTGTTATTTGTTTGTAATATTGTATAAATATCTGTTAGGATTTGTTGATTCATTGTGCTATTAAGTTCTGAGCTATTGTTGGTTTGCTTTCTAATTGCAGTTGATAAAGGAATGTTGAAATCATTTTATCAATACTTACAGCTTGGTTTTACATTGTTTGAATATGTTTTATATCACTGTAGCTTGATTCACGCACTGTTAGGACTGCTAAGTCTTCTTAGTAGGATAGAATGTCTCTTCTAACATTATAGGCTACAACTCTCTGGTCCCTTCCGTTTTAAGTATATTTAATCTGATACTTATATATGTACTTCTGATTTACTTTGATAAATGTTTTCATGAAATATCTTTTCCCATGATGTTATCCTCAATTATCCTATACAGTTGCATTTGAATTCACATATATTACTTAGCTAGGTCATGTTTTTAAATTAATTAAATTTATAATAATTCTTTCAATGATCACTTACCCTAACTTAATTAATATTAATTTGAATTCAACCTGGAATTAAATTTCCTTTTCTTTTCTTTTTTTTCTTTTGCTTTCTTTCACATTTGAAGTTTTCACTTAAACATTTTTATTAATTATTTAATACACATGCTCATTTTTCTGCAGTGGTTAATAGTAGTAGTAGCAGTCAAGTATCCAAGTCTGTTTCTGTGCATGTGTATTTAAATACCTGCAGGGGCCAAAAGAGAGCATCAGCTCCCCTAGGGTACAAGTTACAGGTAATCATAAGTCACCTGAAGTGGGTGTTGAGAACCCAATGTTTGTCCTTTGAAATACCAGCAAATATTCCTAAGAGCTGAGCTGTCTCTCCAGCCTTGACAGTTTTATTTTACCTATTTTATTTTTTGTCTAATTAGCACATTATATCTGCACAACTTGTTATAGTATGCTGGAATTATTTTATCAGTTTGTGTTGATTATAGGAAACATTACTCTCCTTTATATTTCTATGCATTATCTTTTAGTTATATCTAATAGACACACAACAGATGATATTGTTGCAGTTGTTGCTTCAATGTGAAGGGTCTAAAAAAGTCAAAATAATAAAACCCAGTCGTAATACTTTATAATAATCTTTATTTCTTGAAATTATAAATGCATCATTGCACCCCTTCATCTCTCTCAAATTCACAGCTTCTTGTCTTAGTTGATATTACCCATTTGTTGATAGCCATCATCTTTTCTACATTCCTTGTGTTCAGAAGTTTGTCTGCTGTATTCCCCTTCCATTTAGAAGTGATTTTTCTGGACTCCGTTGCTGCTCATAGAAAGACTTACATAATTCATTATTTTTTCTTCAACTAGGTAATGGGTTATTTTTCTGTGGGTCCATTTGAGCAGTTTGATTTACTTATTTTGAAGATTAGTTTCAATTTTCTCAACAAACACATATTTGGAGCTGTTCTGTATGTCTCTTCTCAAGTATAGAAATTTTCATATGGCATTTCTGTGGGTTTCCTTTTAGCCAGACTTACTTTCTCCTCTCCCTTTAAGACCCTAGTGAGTGTTTTGAATCCTATTTTCATTTCACAGGCTTCTAAGTTTTCATTTCTCACCCACTTATTTTTTCTCAGAGTTGATCATTTCTACCATACTCCTTTTTATTTTTTATTTATTTTTTCATTTTACATTCCAATGTCAATTCTCCCTTCCTCACTTTTTCCAGCTCCCTCTTCCCATCCCCCATCTACTCCTTAGAGAGGGTAAGGCCTCTCTTGGGGAGTCAACAAAGTCTGGGATACCAAGTTGAGTCATCCTTCTGTTTAATGCTTTACCTTCTTTCTGTAAATGGAGACTGATCATTCATTTCCTGTTCTCCCAGACCCAAATAACCCCACAGAAACCATGTTAATTATAACACTGCTTGGCTTAGGTGTATTCCTAGCCAGCTCTTACATCTTAAATTTTTCTTTTAATCTGTGTATTGCCATGAGGCTGTGGCTTACAGGAAAGGTTCAGGGAACATCTTTCCTCTTCAGCAGTTACATGGCATCTCCTTGACTCAGCCTATTCTCTCTATATATCTCTGTTCAGATTTCCCATGTGATTTTAATCTGTTAAGCCATTGGCTGAAACAGCTTTATTTATTATTCAGTAAAAGCAACATGTACACAGGAGGACATCCCACATCATCTTTATTGCCCATTATTTTGTGCTGATGAGCCCAGCCTAGGGACTTTTCATTTCAGTAATTATATTTTCTTTTGGCACAAATAACCAAGCAAGTGCTCACTGAGGCACGTTTATCAAAGTATGCTATGCTGGTGTCAGTTGATTATGTTTTTACATAATCATGATTTTAATTTTTTCTCATCCTGGTTCATAGATTGTTGAGGGATTTCTTATTGAAAATAGGATATTTTAATATTCATATTGTTATTAAACTTGATCTTTCGTGAGTCTTATGTTACTGTTTCTTTTGGATACTGGTGGCAGAGAGTAAAAATGGGAACAGTGCTAACTGATTACTAATAGGTTTTTCCTTCAGTCACAGGTACTTTATGATGGTGAAATTTCCTTTTTATTGCTAGACAGATAGGAGTTCCATGTCCTCATATGGTCTCTATAGTAAATATTGTGGTAAATATTGTGATTCTTCTCTAGGCTTCCTTTGAAACCATTTTAGTGGGAGAGAGGTGGCATGTGCCCATGTTGATAATGATATTTGGTAGAGAACAGATGCAAAACTTAAATATTTCCCGATATCATTGAAATACTGATTTTTTTTACTAAAGATTTGCAGAATGCAGCTGTTCTACTCAAATGTAGTTGGATTAATAAGGAGACAAATTCTCCACTACTAGCATAGTATTTAGTGACTATTTGCTATTTTTTTATCCTGCAAGATAATCTCTTTTGTGTTTTTTTAAAGAGAAAACAGGCTTTCATCTGTATTCATATATATGTCTATATTTCCAGATTCTTAGTCTTCTAGTCTGAGATATATGAAACAAAAATAAAACCTAATTCATTTTCTACCAGTATTTTTCATTCTTTCTTGCCTGGGTAGGCTGTCATCTTCTTTCTGTCCTCCAGAATTGCCATGCCTTGTTTACAGAAAGTACCCAGAGTTTGAACATGACTTCTCTATCTACTAAAAAGACTATTGGGCAGATTTCAAATGATGACTTAAATTGCTCAATTTTTAAGTCTTGTAACCAGAGAAAAATGATAAGTGAAATCCAGAGTTGCATATCTCTAGAATATAAGTCAGTTATCTCTTCGTTCTTATATAGCAAATGCTGATGTGGATAGATATTTAATTATTGTACACAACGTATCTATGATAGAGACATATGAAAGTTCTTTATCTTTCTCCTTTTGTTGATTACCTATGATAATTACTTTGGGCTATGTGTCAGATTCAAGTTTTTTTTTGATTCAAGACTGCTCAGGGAGAAAAGAGCTTGCTGAGCTCTTTGATTATATTTATGATTATAAAGACTGGAGTTCAGATTTCAGAAGGCACTTAACGAGACTCTCAAATGCCTACAATTGCACTTCAGAGAGATCAAACCCCTCTTTTCTCCTTCATATAGTACAAGAGTATGTTCTCATATACACATGTGAACATACATTCATATATATGTGTACATATATAAATAAATCTACAATGAAACCAACAGATGTGCACCTTGACTGCTTAAACTTCTGATAAGAATGGATACCCAATCCCTTTTGCTCATCATTTGAAGTCAAAAATATTCATAAGGCCAATCACAAAGCCAACTGGCTGGAGAAATATAGCACATATGGTCAACAGACACATTACAGAGTGAACACACAAGTACACAGTTGTTCAAAGAAGGGTCTAAGTAATGTTCAATATAATCACTGGACAATTACTAGAAGCTTCTCGGATTCTACATTAAGTGGAAATAAATTCAACTTGTTTTACTAAATATTATGAGGAGGAGGGTAAGATAAAGTTTACGTAAAAGATGGTCTTATGATAAATATGAAAAATATCACACTTGTTATGAAATAGAAAAAAGCATAACTAGAATGAGGGGTCAAGTAGATAGGTCACATGGATCCTATATTAGTCATCAGTTTCATCCATTTGTATGATTGCAATGAAAACTTTGTCCAGGCCAGTTATTTTCAGCCTACTAATATTTTACTTTGCATTATTCAGTCTCCATTAAAATCTGGGTATATCTATGGAGCCAGAGTTACCCCTAGAGATACCTACATAGCCTATTGTTTCAAGAAATTTTATACTAAGACCAGACATAGAATAATTCATGGAATGATAGCAAGGGGGGGAAGAATTTTAGGCAGCTGGAGTGAGAAGAATAATTAGAAAGAAAATGTTCTCTACTGGGAACTATTTTAAGTAAAGAATCTGGGGCAAAATTTTACATAGCTTCTTTCTAAATGAGTGAATTGCTTCCTATCCCTGCAAGTTCAATAGTAAGCTCATGTGAGTCCCACATGAGGAAGTCCATCGTCAAGGACACATGCAATCTGGGGGCATATAAGTTAATGTGTCTTACCCCCTTTGCTTTTGGTACATATTTTGTTAGCTGCTTAAAATTACATATGTATTCTATTTGTTTCCTTTACAAATACAAGGTCAAATCAAACAATTAAAAATGAATATTCAACATCATTGTGCACAGTATTTAATAAAGAAAATATAGAGTAAATCTGATTGAGCTTGCTTCTCACAAAAGCCTTTCACCTGCCCTGTTTGGAATGTCACAGTAATAGCGATATACTGCTGCTGGTGAGCCTACAAAACCTTTCCTTACATTCAGCTGAAGTTTGTTTTTCTCTAATTTCTACCTGTCATTATTAATCATTTTTATTTTTCTAATTCCTGCCTATTAACAATCTTCAAAGTACCCTAGCAGGCAATTATTAATGTGAGGATAATAAAATCAGAGTTAGTTAGTAAAAGACATTGCTTAATTAATATAATGGAGATGAAAGAACAGATGCCAAATAGTAAAGTAAGCACAGGTGTCAATACCTTGTGACTAGATAAAGTTTATGAGTGTTAATGGAAACTCGAGTATGGAAAGTCACAGGTAAATGTGGGAAACAGGAGGTGAAAATATTTAATAGGTATATTTGAAGCAGACTAAAGTCTAGGCAAAATTCCGGCAGAAAAATATGGGACATAAATAAGAGGAAACAGGATTGTCAGTTCAAAAATGTTTAAAGAGTAAGGCTTAAAGCAGAAGATATGGCAGAGAGAAGTATGAGCAAAGAAAACATGGGGAGGTGAGTTCAATACTCTGAACCCACATAAAAATGCTGGATGTGGTGGACGATGCTCGGATTCTCAGGGCTGTGGAGACAGAAATCAGTTCAAATATTCTTATAGGTAGGTTCCAGGCCAATGAAAGAATATCTCTAAAGCAGTGTGCTAAGTTCTAGAGGATATATTTGATGTCCTCTGGCCTCCAGAATCACATGCACATAGGTACAATCCTCACTACAAACACAGAAAAGGAGGAGAAGGAGAAGAAGGAGGAGGAGGAAGAAGAAGGAGGAAGAAAATTGATAACAAAAGTAAGGCAAGGTCTCTTGATGTAGGGATGTAGGCAGATGTTGCCTTTCTTCTTGGCATGCACAGGGTTCTTGCTGCTACATCGTCACCAAATATATCATCTGTGTAAGTGACTACAAAGTCATGGTTCTATTGCATTCTTTTTATTACAAGGTATATGATATTAGGACCCTGTCTTGTAGTCTCATTTTAAATTACCTCCTCAAAGGCTCTATCTCTGAATATAGTAAGTATGTAGTTCATTTCTCATGAGAAAGGGAGGGGCATAGCAGTACCTGAAGGGAAAAACAAGAACAAAAACCACTCAGGCTGAGGAGTAAGAATTTACTTCATTATGAGTGTCCAGTCTTTGGCACATGAACTGACATAGGAAAGTAATGTTTAAAGCCTGCAGGCTATTTCCATAAAATTAGTAAATTCCTTGATTGTCTTCCTGTAGGTCTTGGGTAAAATATGACAAGTTTATGATTAAGTTGCAATGCCAATGACTAATCCACACAGTGATTTACTTGAGGGCAATGAGTAAATAATCCCCCCAGATGGCCATGCTAGTACACAGACAAGCACCAGGTACTTAAGCTCAAACACTCTTTCTCAATAAAATGGGTGGCTTGTGTAATTAGAATTTTTTGTGAAGGCAAGCATAAAATGTAGTTTTATATTTCCACGCAGAGTCGGAGTCTATATGCAATACTTTAAGCCATATAATCTTTGTCTACTTGATATACATTTTATTTAATATTTACTATGAAAATGTGGCATTAATAAAAACAGTTTCTGTCTCTGCCTGCTGAGTACAATTTAGTATGCTTTACTGCATCATGAATTATTAACAGTACTGCCATTTCATTCATTTTGGCTATAAAAGCAGATATAGAAGGAGACTTAAAATATGGCAATGTGAAGTAAAAAGCTAAACTCATAAACAAAAATTTCTGCCGCTGAAGGGGATGTTTTGAAAATCTTGCCCCCTAATATTCCATAAACGTGATTAAATATTCTCTAGCTTCATTTAGGTCAACTTAGTGCTAATGCCTTTTAACTCTTATTCAATTATTTTTATGTTTGTGTATACTGCAGTAAATACACTATTAAGACATTTTGGTTAGTCTTTCCTATCAAAATACATTAAAGGCAGTACAAATTAAATCAAACTTCCCATGTGAACATATTCATAAAGAGAGTGTTCCTATAGCCTGTGAGTTCGAACTGAGTGTTGAGTTAGTGTAAAGGGCACTGTCTTATGTGGTGTCTGTGTAACTGACTTCTGACACAGGAGCCCAAAGATGCTCAATGTATCAGCTGAGCTCTGCCTGAGCCATCGGACTCTCAGGTCAAAGGAGAGCACGATGTATGGTAATTGCTCCTTGTCCGTTTCTGAAAGTCAATTTTGCATAGAGTTGTAAGGAAGTCTCACTTGAATGAAAGTGGATGACAACTTTGCTGTGAAAATGCAGAGCAGCAGTTGCTTGCAATCTTCCAAACGATAAACAAGAACATTTTGTGAGAAGGAACACATCAAATTTTCTAGGAAGGACTGTATTTTTAATAGTTAAGCAATCTCTTTAGGCTCCTGTTTTATACCTTTAATTTGTTTCTTTAGCAAGGAAATGCTGACAGTAATTCTTTGTTAGGGAGAACAAACCCTGTCATAAGGGAACATAAGTCTGCCTATATTAAAGGAGTGATGGGTTATGAAAGCAAAAAAAAACCTTGAATTATCTTTGTTTTTGTTTTTTTGTCTCATTTTCCACACATGACATAAAGAAAATTTGAGGAAGATTCCCAAGTAGGTGAGCAGAAGACTCAGAAATGTAGAAATTTCAGGGAATTGAGAATGGGTAGGAAGGTCCTCTCTCTCTCTCTCTTCCTCTCTCCATCTCTGTCTCTCTCTGGAACACACATTTCCACAAGTGTCCAGAGCCACATTTGACTGCAGATTTCTATGTCTCTTTCCTATATCGCAGTCTTACAAATGAAAAACCTCAGAAAATCACACTCAGAAAGGGAATTGATTAAAGATGAAGTAGTTGCTCCCTGTAGTTTTCACTACACTGTTGGAAGCAATGTTTAATCTGACGCAACAGTTCCAAGATGAAAACTGTTTTGTGGAAGATAAAGTTCTATAATAAAAAATTTTCTTATGAAGACATTATATGTACTTTTGAGTTTAGAGCTTCAAATGTATGTAAATGTATTAATAGATTCCAAATATTTGTAAATGTACTGAATGACCCCATGTCTACATCACACAAATTGAACTTCATACAATTCCTGAAATTTAAACAGGGCACCTACTACCTTGATCAACCTACATTCTTACCAAAAGTTCAAATGAATTCACTGGGAAATTACTTAAGTGGTAAAATTTCCATTCCAAACTCTATTCAGAATTAATCATAAGATGTTGTTCCATTGCACTGTGTAATAATTTTATCAATGTTATAAAATGTCCTTTTATCTTTAGTGTTAGAAAAAGACCAAAAAAATAAAAGACCGCTTAGGCAATGATTTTACACTTTAAGAATCCCCCACTTGCGCCAAACTGGGAAACCTGAGTTAAATACTTGTGAAGTGAATCGTGGAAGAACTGGGCCTACTCCTGTAAGTTGTCCTCTGACCTGCGTACATGTCATGATGTACGTGCAAATGCACACACACAAAATAAATAAATGTAGTACAATAAAGAAGAAAATTCCTGTCTAAAGCTCTCAAAAGCTAACTGTCTTTTCAGTTGATGAGAAATGCTCAGTCATCCAGCTTTGTATTATGTAGTTCTTTCCCACACTTCCTCGGCATATCCTTTTAACAAATATTCTGTATGTAGACATAGCGGATAAGCAAATTTCCTAGAATACGGTATGTGTTTAAGTAAGGCAAAACCTATCGAAGTTTATTTATATACTATTATAGCTTATTGATATTAAAATATATTGCCTTTGCTTGAGATGTTTGGGTATTAAGGATGTACATATGGGCCAGGCAGTGGTAGCGCATGCCTTTAATCTCACCACTCGGGAGGCAGAGGCAGGCTCTCTCTGTGAGGTCAATGCCAGCCTGGTCTAAAAGAGCTAGTTCTAGGACAGCTGGGACTGTTACACAGAGAAACTCTGTCTCTCTAAAAACCAAAAAAAGGGAAGATGCATTAATACTGATGCATTAAGTTAAATATAACATTTATAAGCCTATTATATATTTGTTTCACAATCATGTTATTGCTTTTAAAACTTTATGTTTTATGAGTATGTGTGTTTCTATATGTGTGAGCATGCATGTTTCACGGTGTACATGTTCAGGGTAGAGAACAACTTGCAAGAGTCCACTCTCTCCTACAGTCCCCTCCCTGTTTGAATGATCTACTTCCTGCAGTCAGGCTTGGCAGTCAGTATCTTTTTCCATAAGTCGTCTGTAGGCAAACTTTCTTATTTAAAGTGAATATGTTTACACAAAACTATGTATTATTTTTAATCAAGAATTTAAGATAGTTTCTGCAAAGTATTTTATGTATAATTTTTGTCCTAGATATTAAATCCAGAAAACACTATCTTCTAAAGTATTTCCTCATTGTAATTCATAGCAGTTAATTATCTTTAAAATAGATAATAAAAATCAAATTGGAATCAAAGGTGGTTTTGCAAATGTACTAGATATTTGCCCATAAAATACTAAGGGTGAAGTGGAGTTTTCAGTAAGAAGTGTGAAGAACTCTGCGTTTTTTCCATTTTTGATTTGGACATTTTGTTCTCTGTCAAACAAGACAGATAGGCACACCCTTTGAGGTCCACAAAGGTAAGTCATCACTTACTGCAGTGGAAGAGAGCAGAGGGAGACACAGGTAATGGCAAAGAGAGGTACTGGTGCTAGATACATCTGGGAGGGATTAGAATGCAGACAAGGGAGTCATCTCTAGGAACTGTGATGTCATCTCTAGGAACTGTCATGTCACAAAGAATCCTTGTTGATCACCTTGTGTGTGGTCATAACAAAATCACATGGGTTCAAGAACGGATGGCACAAGGAGGAGAATTCAGTTAGCTGGGGGTAAACAGGATGATTTCCCAGTGTTGCAACCCACAGGGGACAAGGAATTGAAATCGAATTTGATATTCAACAGAATCAAGGGACTCTTGGTCATGCTGCTCCAGAATGCCTTTTATGGAGTTCTGTGCTGCTTTTCTTCCAGATAGCTCACAGTGAAACAATGGCAAACATGCAGAGTATTTCTCATCACTTTCACCAGATGTGCTCAGGATACAGAAGGCAACACGGCTGATGGGGGGCTGTTTGCACAATGCCCCTGAAAATGCTGAGAACTGCATTCCTGAGAAAGGGGGAGGAAGCATCTTGCTCATAGCATTCCTTGGGCAGGCAGAAGTATTCCTCCCAAGAGAGTAAACAAGGTGTTATGGCAACCGAATTCACAGAGCCGGGTAGTGTAGGGAAGTATAAAATGTAGGCTGCACCTCTGGTACTATCCAGCTCCTCATGACACACTTTCCACATTGCATTTTCATATTTATTCTTTCACCATTTTTTGCCAGTGAAATTTCCCGTTTCCATAATTGACAAAATATCATAACATATAATTTCCTCTGAACCAGTGTGTTCATCTGTATGACAAGAATCTTGGAACTGATGTTTAACCACATTTTGTACTTCAGAATTTGAATTTCTAAATAGCAGAAACCATGTCTTAAATATCATTTTAAACAAAGATGATATCAAATAAATATCAATGAACTATTGGCTATTATCTCTAATTCTACATCAAAAAACTATAAATGCAACTTTGAAGTAGAAATGGTAAGAGAAAAATATTGTACTTTTCTCTTTTTACTTAACTTTTGTTTTCTGAATACTCACCGATGAGAAGAAAATCAACTGACACTCAAAATATCACAGACTGGTGGCTAGCAGGAAAATTTGTTTTCACATTTTTTGTTTGCTTCAAATTCAACTACATATGCTCCGGTTTTC